>LT649976.1:0-10927 GCA_900128395.1 Stramenopiles sp. TOSAG23-2
CGCTGCTAAAACATTATTGATAATACTATCGTTATTTTGTTGTCGTTTCGGATCGTTTGGATCTATTTCTTTGAAAATTTTATGTACTGTGCCATATCTACCTTGTCCAATTGGCGGAGATGATGATTTTTTCCATTTAAAACGTATAATCGTCGGGGTATGTTGTTTTTTTAAGACAGCTTCGGGGGTATTTTCAAAATTGAATTGTTTTGCCGTTGTATTATTTGAATTTCTTCTATTATTATTATTATTATTATTATTATTATTATTATTATTATTATTATTGGATGAATTTGGTGTACGTTTTTCCTTGTTTATTTTGTTTGCTATGGATGCCATTGTTATGGAACTGCGTTTATATCAAATTACACTATATTGTTGTTTTATATTGAATATTCTATTATTATTTTGTAAAGAACATGTTATTATTATATTTATATGTAGGTATATCTATTGTTTTGTTTTTTTGAATTATATTGCCACTACAGGTAAGAAATATAACGTTTTTGTATACAATTATTTTTATTATTTTTTTTGTCTTATTTCCTCTTTTATCGCACTGATATATGGAATAGTTTATATATCGTGTCTATAGAAGATATTTACATATATAATTGAAATAATAGTAGTAGTATTTTATATTTCTGGATGTATTTGTTGTTTCAGCTATTCATAATAACCATAAGCTGCTTGCTGAAATATATATATATATATATATATTTATATATATAGTTTTTATTATACATACATACACAGGTTGTTTTTAGGGTTATAATAATAGTAGTATTTTGTATTTAAGGCAAAGTGCTTTTTTGAATTTCGTTACTGTGTCTGTATAAGAATTAAATAACGCCATAATCTATTATCCGGATCCCTTATTATTTTTATTCGTAGGTTCTAACAACAAAACATCAAAAGTATGGTTGTTTTTGTTGTTGTTGTTTTTGTTGCAATGCATATATATAATATATATTTTAAAATTTACTAAAATATATTTTTGAACATATATATATATTATAGCGACTTGTAACTCACTTCTATTGAACTGTCACATACAGAGTAGATACGCATCATCATCACATTAATAACATAGACCACAACTGCACATCTGTGATGGAAAATTCCAGAGTTCAACGAAATGTTGCTTTCTGGGATCACTAAATTATAGCAGGTTTATACTGTTTTGTACATAAACTTGAGACAACACAACCGGTGATGCTCGGATTTTTCGGTCCTAAATGATCATCCTTTTACAACCATAAATCACTTGGTGTAGCAGTAGTACTACCGAATGTATAACTTTTCACACTATGTTGTCGCATATGCCTTATCCGTTCATCACATGTTTCATAGATACCATCACAAACATTTGTATAAATATCTTGTATTTTTTCTACTTGTTTATATCTACTAAGCCATACAAATCGTTTTAACCAATTACGTCGAACATCTGATGATTGTACAGCAATAATAAATTCAAAATCTTTTTTTTTTCCCTGAATTGTTGTTTTTGATGATTTTTCTGGTTCATTTGTAGTAATATTAACATCGTCATTGTCGTCCTCGTCATCATCATCATCATCATCATTGATTGAACTACTATTGCGAAAAAATAAATCAAATGGTGATGATTTCCTTTTCAATGGACTTTTACGCGTACCTGAAATTTGAAATGTAAATTCGTTTTCTTTTACAATTTTCGGTATTGCTAATTCAACATGATATTGTTTTAAATTGATTTTATGTTCAATTGAATTTAATAATAAATCATAACGCATCTGTTTTAATTTGTCTAAATCATGTTTATCTGTTAAATTTGTTATTTCATCTTCATGCTTTTTTAAATTAGTTTTATCATCAAATGATGATGATAAATCTACCAAGATGATATTTGTAAATATACCTTTTTGTTTAATACTAATATTATTGCCATTTGGTATCAAACCATAATTATTATTATCATTATTATTATCAGTATTGCTATGAGTATTACGGGTACTATAATTTATAAAAGTTTGTTGTTGTTGTTGGCGTTCTACAATTTTTATAGCACATGTTAATAAATCAACTTTTGTTATATAATTTGATAGATACAATGTTGGACTACCTTGTTTATATATAATCCACATATGATATGGTTTCCATGTTTTTGATGATGCTAATAGAAAATTATTTGTATTGTTATTATTATATAATGATACGACACTTCCGTATCCTTGTTTTGATAATGTTCTAAATGCTAATGCACGTTTATGCATTTTATGATATGCTGCATTGGCAAATATACTATGTTGTAATCTACATTCAATAGTTGAAATAAAGACTTCAAACATTTGTCCACTAACAAATTTTTTAAAAAATGGTGTAGATTGATCATTTCGACTTTCCCCATGTAAGAAACCATTTGCATCAAATTTTGTTTGGTATTGCTTTTCGACAATTTGGATTTGCTTATTTAATGTATCATCACTGTTATCATTTACTACCCTACTATTAGTAGTTCTAGAATTATTATTATTATTATCATTCTGGATATACATCGCATATGATTTGAAACAAGATAACATAAATTTCATAAAGATTTTCTGTATATTTACTTGATCAAATTGTTTCATACTATTATTGTTGTTATTATTATTATTGCTTTCATCATCATTAATACCCATTCTATCATTGTCCTTCACTTCAAACGCAAGTTGATATATATTTGATTCCTCATCGCTTGAATCAAAACCACCATTGCTACATATGATACCTTGTGCACGACCTACTGATTCATTTCGTCTTCGACCGTCATAAACTTTTTTATTAGCATTAATATTACCACGCTTAAATCCAGACAATGATGATGTTAATAAACGAATGGTTGTATTTTTTTCACTCAATTCAGATGCGATCATTTTAACTGGTTTTAATACTGCATTTACTTTGTCTATCAATAAACAATCAGGCTCATCCTTATTCTTATTATCTTTGTTTTCTTCTTCTCCATTATTGCTGTTATTACCGTTCTTATCAACATTTAAACAAAGCATTGTAAATACCTTCTTTGCTAAATCTTTTGTAACTTGCGTGATATTTTCTGGTATCGGTATTGGTTGCATTTCCTCACATTTAAAATATGGATAAGAACCATAACGTAATAGTCCAACAAATAATGTAAGACATAGACGAAACGGTAACTGAGGTGAATCTTCGCATTCATTTCTACCACCCCATACTGTATTTGTATCTAAATCAACTTGTACAATACTATCTGATAATCGACTACATCTAGTCAATACTGTCTTTTCCACACCAAATAAAAAAGAATTGAAATTATTATTAAAAAAATCACCTTCCTCCACTTGAGCAATATCGATTGGCAATATTGGTATATACGAAGTGACATATTTAAATGGATAAATTAATGCAAGAAATGTTTCACAAATTGGAAATAATAAATGCAATTCTGTTGAAAAAATAAGAATTTGTTCATTATTCAATATTGCACGAAATACACGTATAATATTTCCTGGTTCTAATTTTTGAAAAACATATGACATGTCAATATCCACTGGATTTGGTATTTTTTGTCTTTGATTATTATAATTCTTCTTAATGGAATTATTATATAAATATTTGGTATATTTATTTTTTATTTTTGTATTCTTCTTCTTGTTGTTTGTTGTATCGTGTTTATCGTTTGTATCATTATTATGGCCATTATTATGGCCATTATTATTATTATTATTATCACCATCATCATTATCACTTCCATTACTATTGTTGTTATTGCCATCATCATCATTATTGTCATTGTTGTTTGTTGATGTAGATGATTTACTTTTTGTCGTCTTCAATGGAAATGATTTTTCATGTAAGAATGGTAAATCATGTTCACATTTGTTTTGAAATCTTGCTAAATTATTTGTACTTAATGCTTCTGTTGTTACTTTAACTACCCAATCATATATAATTTTCTCACATATTTGCATAGTGAACATTGTTTGATCACTTGAATTATTTTTATAATAACATGCAATATTTGTATCTAATTCATGTTCATAACCATAAATTTTTGAATATAAATAATTTAAATTATGTGAATGGTATTTATTAGCAGTAGTTAAACAAAAAGCAAGTGGTTGCCATAATGTTCCTCCTTGTTTTGCCATCCTATCACCGTTTTTTTCCGCTTCATTTAATGCCGATAATAATGTACTAGGTAATGCAAAAAGGCACCATTTAATAACGACATGGCCATAATATTGTTCAGCGTTTGGTCCAGTTAAACTAAATGTATGCATTTTGATCGATGGTGCTGTATGTTCATTTTGATGCATATTTAATTTAATACCACTTGGAAAACAAAATGCACCTAATACTTTTTTATTGATGTATTGATTAAATTTTCCATCAGAATACAGTTCTTTGAAATGACCACCATTCTCAATGTCTTGCCCGCGCAATCTAGTTTTTAAATATGATGCTCTACCTATTATTTTACGATTCATTTGTGTTTGCTGATTGGATATATTGAAATTAATACTATCTTTCGCTAAATTATTAATAGCATTTTCATCTAATGTAAATATCGATATACCATAATCATCTGTTATATTGTTATTATTATTGTTGTTGTTCTTATTGTTTGTACTTGTCGTTGTAGTTGTTTCTACTTGATTCTTTTCTTGTATTAACGATGCCATGATTATTATAAAATATGTTGTTCTTATTTATTTTCTATGGCCATATATATATATATATATATATATATATTTACTGCTTTGTTAATTGCTTCATCATACATCAATCTATCAATCATATTATTTATCACACATATAATACGTATTAATTAATAATATTGAAGAAGGTCTTCAATGTAATTTAAACTACTACTATAGAATACATACTAATATAGAGAGAGGTAGATTGTTCAATATCCAATCATCGTTGTTCATCAAGGATCATCAATCACTTAATTATACATGTATATATATATATGTTAAACAAAGAAAACGATGTTGTTACAAAATGGATCAATATTTTTTACAATATTAATAATCACCATTACATATAATATTATTATTATTAATAATAATCATATAATATATGCAAAAAATGAAGATTCATCATCATCATCAAATCATCAATATAAAACAACACAGAAACATGATAAATTATATCGTGGCTTGTACCTTGGTTGGCTTGGAAAATATAATGAAGGTGATGAAGCAATGTACCACGTTGCGAGTGAATTGTTTGCAAATGTTGGTATCAATATGGGAATTTCTGTGACTCTTTTTCCTTTTAAACCACCGTTAACTTGTCATTTATTTCATTTAACATTAACATCATATGATTTTATTATACATGGTGGTGGTTCTATATTAGGATCACCTGAATATCAATGTATTTTAAAACAAAGTACTGAATTAGGAATTCCAACAATAGTGTTTGGCACGGGATGGGAAGCTAGTGATTCCACTGGTGGTAAACGTCTCCTTCAATATTTTCAACAACAAAATGTTGGTTTTAATATAGAAATGAATGAAGATGTTGCAAATCGTCATATTATTGCTATAAAATCATATCAATATGGTGGATTTCGTGGTATATATACAAAAACAATTGCTGATTTATTATATCCAAATCATGGTTTTGATATTATAGGTGATTCTGGTATTTTATCAAAACGTTTAATTAATTCATATAGTAGTACTTTAAACAATGAAATTAATATACAAGAAGAACACGAAGAAGAACAACAAAGAAGAAGAAGAAGAAATACGAAATGGAATATTACTCCATTAACAAATGATTTACCAATAATTGCAATTAATTATGGTCAAAACCATCCAGATGATCCTGCTATCTTTCATAGTTCGACAGAGACATTGTTTACATCATTTGTTGATCTTGGTGCATCCTTAGTCAAATATGGATACAATGTTATATATTATTCGATGTCAGCAGATGATTTACAATTTGTTGGTAATTTATATACAAAAACGTTTGATGTATTAAATGCAATTAATATGCAAGACGATGTTGATTTAGATTTTAATATTAAAGATCGTGTTCATGTATTAAACTATGTACCAGATACAATAAATATATTGGAATTATTATCTGATTCATATTTTAGTATTAATTATAAATTACATGGTAATGTCTTAAGTGCTTCCGTTGGTACACCATTTATATGTGTAGCATATCATTTAAAAAGTATGGAATTTGCACGTTTTATTGATATAAGCATTGAAACGAAATATAGTATACGTAGTGATTTCATTGACTCTGCTAATAGTTTTGAAGCTGCATTGGAAGCATTACATACTGATGGAGAAATGCAACGATATACACAATTATTAAATGAAAAAATAAGTGTGACTAATTTAAAATATAATGAAATGATAATGAATGCATTGAAAGATGTAGTGTTGAGGAGGTTGGATAAATAAATATGATATGTGTGTGTGTGTGGTTGAAAAGTGGAATAAAGGTGATGAAACCACAGGATGTTATACTATATATGGTATTGTGACGAGAGAGCAAGAAGAACAAAGAGAACGAGGAACGGAGGGAGATGTATTTTTTATGAGTGTGTGTTGTGCTGTACGAATATTTGTTTTTGTTTGCACCAGAGTAAATATATATTTTTATATCATATGTACGTATTAATTAATTACGAACTGGTATAAATTCTTACAATAATTTATTTTAAACGAGACGCAAATACGTCGTATGATATATATATATTCTTTTTTTTACGTCGTAATTTTTTTATTTTTTTAAAATTCGTAATGTTGAGATGATATATAAAATACTCGTAATTTTTTATACGAATCGGTGGTAAAAAAATAAATTCAAAACTTTATTTTGGTTCACACACGCACACGTTCTCTCTCATCTATCATACCAATTCCAACCCATCAAATCCATCCATGTCTGGACCACTACTACCATCATCTTCGCCATATAAATGCGCTTTCATAAATGCATCATCCTCTTCCCCATCCTCTTCCTCCTCCACCATACGTACTAAATCATCATCATCATCATCATAAATACCTTCATCATCAAACGTAGCAAGTGTTTGATATCCACGTTTTGTTAAACGATCAAATAATCGTTTAAAACAACCATCATCATTGATATTTCGACTATTATTACCATTACTATTCACTAACAATTGGTCAATATCTGGTTTTACATAATATTTCAAATGTAAACTGGAACATACAACTGATACGGAGGAAAATGCCATTGCTAAACCAGCAAATTGTGGTGGCAATCCAATATGAAAAAATGGATAAAATACACCTGCTGCTAATGGTATACCAAGCATATTGTATCCTAATGCCCAAATAAAATTCAATAAAATACGTTTGAAAACATGGCGTGATAAATGTATTGCGACAACAACGCCTTCTAAACTGCCTTTTACCAACACGACATCAGCAGCTTCAATAGCTATTTCTGAACCTTGTCCAACAGCAATCCCAATATCTGATTGTGCCAATGCAGGTGAATCATTTATACCATCACCAACCATTGCAACTATTTTACCTTCCCCTTCTTGCAATCTTTTCACTGCATTGCTTTTATTTTCTGGTAATACTTCAGCTTGGACATTTTCTAATGGAATACCAATTTTTTCCGCAACGATACTGGCAGTACGTTTATTATCTCCAGTAATCATATGTACATCGATTCCCATTCGCCATAAAGCATTAATTGATTTCTCTGCATCTTCTTTTAACGTATCTAACAATCCAATTACGCCTACTAAATTACCATTAACTGCAATAATTATAGCAGTACATCCTAAATTCTCACATCGTTTCATTTCATGTTCAAACTCTTCATTAATATCAATACCTAATGTATTCATCCATGCTCTGTTGCCTATGCATACTGTGCAACTATGTTTACCATCTGGCACGGTAACAGTTGCTTTTAAACCTAAACCTGGTTCTATATCAATTGAAGATGGCTCGTTAATATTTATTTGTCTATCATCACGTTTTTGTTTCTCATTAGACAATTTAGTTTTCACATATTTTACTATTGCAGTTGCAAGTGGATGTTCGCTGCCTAATTCAGCAGATGCAATTAATGCTAAAAATACATTCGTTTCCTCCGTTTTATCTCTATCATGGCTACATTTAGGCAAATTAAATGGGAATAAACATGAAACTTCCACAACATTTAATTTACCTTTGGTAATTGTTCCAGTCTTATCAAAAACAACAGTAGTTATTTTATGTGCCATTTCCAATGCATGTCCTCCTTTAATTAATATACCATTCGCAGCACCGACACCGGAACCAACCATCACGGCGGTTGGTGTAGCAAGTCCTAATGCACATGGACATGCTATGACTAAAACAGCAATTGCAAATAAAAATGAAAATACAAAATTATTTGAATTTGACATTCCCGTTTGTTGCAATACCCATGATTGTGGTGCGATACCCGTGCTTAAAGCAATAAACCATCCAAAAAAAGTTAAAATAGATAATGATAAAACGACTGGTGCAAAAATTCCTGATATTTTATCAGCAATTTTTTCAATTGGTGCCTTACTAGTTTGGGCTTCTTCCACTACACGTACAATTTGTGCTAATGCAGTATCTTTCCCAACTCTAGTTATACGTACGTATATTGTACCTGCATGATTAATAGTACTACCATATACATTCATTCCAATATCTTTTCTTACTGACATTGCTTCGCCACTCATCATCGATTCATCTACGGTTGATTTACCTTTCACTACAATACCATCTGCTGGTATTGTTGAACCAGGTAAAACTTTTGCAATATCTTTACATTGTAACAATGTTATGTCAATCATTTTTTCTTGGCCACCTTTGATGGTAACATTATTATTGGAAGAAGCAGCAATAATACCAATATTGCTACCATCACTAATCAATTTATTATTGGTATTACTCGATATCGTAATGGCATCATCATCATCATCATCACCACCACCACCATTGTTATTACCATCAACAATGGTACAACCTTCAATAATTAATGCCGTTTTTGGTTGTAATTTTAATAATTTTGCCAATGCATCCGATGTTTTTCCTTTTGCATATGATTCCATCAATTTTCCCATGACAACAAATGTCAATAATAACGCAGATGATTCAAAGAAATGCTGTCCATGAAATTCTTTATACATACATGCTAATAACACAGACATGACGGAGTAAAAATAAGAAGCAGTTGTACCTAATGATACTAAAAAATCCATTCCAAGATTACAATGTTTTAATCCTTTCAGTGCAGCACGATGAAAGCGATAACCAATCCAAAATTGTACTGGTGTTGATAAAATGAATAATAATAGCGTTTTATATGTTACACGTGGAATAATATGCTCTTCCATTGCATTTTTCAATCCAACGGAAATCATTGGTATAATCATATTAATGATCATAATTGGCACGGCAAATATTAAACTAGATAAAAATAAACATTTCCAATCATTTAAATCTTGATCATTGTTTTCCTTTAATTTATTATAATCTAATGAATTACTAGTAGATAATGTAATACCAAATCCAATATTTGTTACTGTTTTCATAATATCACGTACACCTGGACCATATCCTTTTTTTACTTTAATTTTCATACGCTTTGTCATTAAATTAACAGATGCTTTGACCACACCATTCATTTTATTTAATTCTTTTTCAATTTTATTGGAACATGATGCACATGACATTCCTGTAATTTCAAAATCAAATGAGGTGCTACTACTCTTGTTATTATTACTATTACCATCGTTGTCGCCATCGTCATCATCACTCGATTCTATATATAAAAATGTACATTCAAATCCAAGATTGTTTACAATATTTACAATATCATCCGTGGTAATAATTGTTGGATGATAAATGATTTCCATTTTTCCAGCTAACAAGGCAACATTTACTTGTTGGATACCATTTGTTTTTTGCAATTCGCGAGTTATATTTGATGAACATGAAGAACATGACATGCCACGTACATCAAAATAACTATGTGGTAATTTTTTTGTATTATTAGTATTTTTGTTGTTGTTATTATTGTTTGTATTATTAGTAGGTTCTCGTACATCTTCTGGTGCAGTAATTTCAATTGTTTTATTTCTTTTATTGTTGTTGTTGTTGTCATAGTTTTGTTTTGTGTTTGTATTACTTATATATGCATCAAATCCTACACAATCAATTGCATCAATTAATTCTTTTACACTTGCTGTGCCTTTTATTATGGCATTTGAATTTTTAAATGATACTTTTGCTGATACAACACCAGGTACTTTTGATAATGCATTTTCAACTGTTGTACCACATGATTTTTGACACATCATACCTTCAACTGTTAGTATTATTTCTTTTATTTCGTTGTTGTCGTCATCATTTTGTGAATCTGTTTTACTTATATATGCATCAAATCCTACACAATCAATTGCATCAATTAATTCTTTTACACTTGCTGTGCCTTTTATTATGGCATTTGAATTTTTAAATGATACTTTTGCTGATACAACACCAGGTACTTTTGATAATGCATTTTCAACTGTTGTACCACATGATTTTTGACACATCATACCTTCAACTGTTAATGTTATAATGGATGTCATGGTGATTGTTATTTGGAGTAAAATAAGCAGATTGTGTGTGGGTTTATAATACCAATATTTTTTCTTTTGCAAAATCCCCAAACTATAAATTACGAATGTATTAACTTGCTGAATTTTGCGCTAAAAAAAATTATAACATTCAAGTTAAAAAAGGAAAAGGGGAATGTTATCAATTGCACAGCCACGGGACAATCAGCTCTTTTTTTGAAACCAAATCAAGACAAAGCCTTCTTATTTATACCAATCGATCCGAAACGACAACAAAATAACGATAGTATTATCAATAATGTTTTAGCAGCG
>LT649977.1:0-10926 GCA_900128395.1 Stramenopiles sp. TOSAG23-2
TTTGTTTCGAGAGGGTACCAAAATCGTACTTGATAGAATATATGATATTTGATAGGTACCAAGTTTACACCGAGTCTTCGCTTGCGCTCAGAATTCCTGATTATGGGCTGTATAGCAGGCGAAGATAAGGGGATCGAGTATGTACTAAAGACTAAAGTATACCGCCATCAAAATATTCATAAAAAACCATGCTATTCAGTGCTATGTTAACATATTATACTTGATAGATTACAACCTTATTGTAATTTCCAATTCAAGTATAAATTTTGAATCATTTGATAGGAAAAAATCGAAGAAATGAATATTTTTTTCTAATGTCAAGTACAAATTATTATAGTCACTTGATAGAAACATGTAGCATGGAATTAGCACCAAAAATCGCAAGAATTTCGTCAAAGCGTCAAAGTAAGACACATAGTATAGAGATATAAAGCATTCATATATATATATATATTGATGCAATATATATATATATATTTTATAATTCTTTTATATCTAATATATTTGTGTAAACATATACTTTTGTTGTTGTATATAATTGTGTATACGATTTTTTTTTAATTTTTTTTTTATAAATACAATAATTGAAAGCATTTTTTACATCATTTTTTATTTGATTTTTCCACTCAAAATTAAAATAGATATTTTGGACATTATATATATAGATAGAAGACTAAAGATATTCATAATAAAACAATAATATAAACGATACTAGAAAAAAAGCAAACGATAGATATTACGTACATATTTCGAAATTTATTCAGAAATAGATACATACTTTATCATCATATTTGTACACGATATATATATATATATATAAAGTCATCATTTTTTTTAATCAAATCATCATCTCAATATAATATAAGAACAAACTAAAACCATGGCATCATTAACAATAAATACAGATGATTTAAATAAAAGTAGTGAAAGTAGTAGTAATTCACTAGGATATAGCCCAACATTAAGAGAAGCTCGAGGCACTGCAACGTCTGTCGAATCATTTTTTGATGATGAATTAACATCTGGTGAAGATGAAGATTCAGAAGACGAATTTGTAGATGCTAGAGCTTTATCAGAAGAAATTAATAAAACATCCCCTAATAGTAATAATAGCATAAAAATGAATAATAATATAAAAATAAAAAGACCACGTTTATCATCATTCGAAGATGAACCAACATTATACACAAATGGCGAGGACGGAGGAGATGATGATGATGAAGATATTGGTAAACGTCGTCCAACTACACCAGCAGAATTACTTCAAGCAATATCAGAACTTGATGATGATGAGAATGATGAAGCAGAAGATGAGGAAGATGATAGTGATAATAGTAATAATAATAATAATAATAATAATAATGATTATGATGGTGAAGAAGATGAAGATACATTAACCGATGATTTACCTGAAGGACATTTTTATTTAACAAAAATTGGTGATGATGGTAAAAAATATACAGTTGTTGCACGTTCAAATGCATTTGGTGAAATTATACCAATACATACATCACCACATAGTCCTAAAAATAAAGGTACCAGTAAAATTACATCAAATGATATGAAAACAAAAAACGAGAAGAACAATAATAATAATAATAAGACTACGAATAATAATACATCACCACCATCTATTACCAATACACCATCACCAAAGAAGAAAACAAAATCATCTAATTTTACTAGAAAACATAATCGTGCATCAACTGCAACAGCAGTATTAGGTGATGTTGATGAATTAAGACGAAATTTAAATATTAATAAAGATAATAATGAATCAAATACATCTGATTTGGCAACAGGAAAAAATATTAGAAACAAAGATAAAAATAATAATAACAACAATAATACAAATAATGATTCATTAACAGCTGAAAAAACATTATTACATAATGCAACTTCGAGTATGGGTAATTTATGGAGACGATTTAGACGGAAAAGTGTCTATTCAAACGATATAGATATAGAAGCAGTTCCAGTGAAAACATTTAAAAAGAAATCAAGTCGTTACAATGCATTGCATTTAAGACAAACATTGAAACACCATACTGGTCGTATATGTGTCATGGCATTTAATAATCCAAGTTCGGGGGAACCATTATTATTAGCTACTGCAGGTGAAGATTCTATAATAAATGTATGGGAATTGAATACAAATAGAGAATTACGTTCATTTCAAACCAGTACACCAAGAGATAATAATGGGAAAAAGAAGAAGAACACTAAGAATAATAATAATAATAATAATAACAATACCAGCAATAAAGAAGATGAAGACGATTCCAATAAATCTTCTTCTAATGTGAAAAAAAATAGTACATTAAAATTTAATATTGAACCACATGAAAAAGAAATACCTGCATTTAATGATAAACCATTACGTCAATTTAAAGGACATAGTAAATACGTCATATCATTGTCATGGAACAAAGGGTTTTTATTATCTGGTTCATTAGATAAAACAGCACGTTTATGGCATATTAAGAAACAAAAATGTTTAGTCTCATTTAAACATCATGGTGCAGTAACAGCAGTTGCATATCATCCATTTAATATTGATGTCTTTGTGACTGGTAGTTTTGATAGTAAATTACGTATGTGGAGTATCTCGAAGAAAAAAATCATTTTATTTAAGCAAACTTTAGGTCCAATATCAGCTGTATCATTTAATCCTAGTGGTAAAATGATAGCAGTTGGTTTATTAGATGGTATTTGTTTGTTTTATCACCATGCAGTGTCGCATAAAACAAGTAGTTTGCAATATCATACACAAATTGAATGTAGAAATCGACGTGGAAAATTTCGTACGGGTAGAAAAGTCAGTGGGTTTGTATGGAGAAAAAATGGTGAAGAGTTATTAATATCAACAAATGATAGTCGAATTCGTTTAATACGAATGCGAGATTACAATCCATTTATGAAATTTAAAGGTGCTATATTAACAGAAGCACCTATTACAGCAAGTTTCAATGAAAGTGGTACCTATGTTATATGTGGTAGTGAAGATGGTAGAATTGTCATATGGACCACTGAAATTGATCAAAGTCAAACCGCTATTTCATTAAAAGCATATAAAAATAAAAATTATAGTTATGAAAGTTTCCAAGGTAGTAATACAGTCACAACATGTGCAATGTTTGGTCCAAGTCGTATGGCACGTGATGTTGGTTGTGTTGGTTGGGAACGTGAAATGATCAGTACACGTTATGTGAAAGATATTGAAGATGATTGTAGGTTTATTTTAGTCGGTGATTTAGAAGGACATTTACGTATATTTGAACAACGAACAAAATATAAAATGAAAAAGAAGAGGTAGAAGAGGGGGGAGAGAGTGGAGGGGAGAGAAGGCGTGTGTGTTTTGAACGTGTTGAATGATGTTTTTCCTTTACACAATTGTATTATATATGGTTTGTATGTAATTGAATCACGTGTGTTGTATTTTAAACGGAGTGGAGGAAAAAAGTGATTATGTCTCATGGTATGATATCATATATATATGTATGTGAGCGCTGAATAAGAGAATTTTTTATTTATGAGCGCTAAAGTAAATTGTAAAAGAAACCGAGTGAACAAAAAAGTAAAATTTTGTAAATGTGTGTACACATCATGTCCTCTTCTGATCCTCTCTCTTGGCATTGAATTATTTGTTTTACACTCTCGATCACCCTCTCTCCGATCTTCTCTCTTTGCACTCAAGTCCTTCTGTTGCTTTTTTCAAATTTTCATTTTTTTATAAAATGTAAAAATGGTCAATCAATCAAACAGACCACCTCCACCATCACCATCACTATCATCTGCTTCATCAAACAAGGAAGTTGCTTCATTCTTATTTGATTTGTTCATTCCAGTAGCATTAGTAGATGACCCTTTGCTTTTTGCTTCATTCTTATTTGATTTGTTCGTTCCAGTAGCATTAGTAGATGACCCTTTGTTTTGTACAATTTTATCTGCTTTTGCAAACACATCTACATCGTCATCATCATCATCATCATCAAACAATCCACCACCACCACCACCACTACTACTTCTATTCTTACTCTTGTTACTACTTGTTCCAAACAATCCACCATCTTCTTCCTCGTCATCTTCATACATTTTGTTTAAGATTTCTTTTCGTTTTTTTGCCATAGCAGCTAATTTTGCTAATCGTTGTCGTTCTTTCTCTTCGGCAATACGTTTTAATTCAGCTAATCTTTCTCGTTCTTTTTCTTGTTCAATACGTATGCGTTCTTTTTCTTTTTCTTGTTCAATACGTATACGTTCTTTTTCTTTTTCTTCTTCTTCCAGACGTTTAATTTCTGCTAATCTTTCTTCCTCTTGAATACGCTTTAATTCAGCTAATCTTTCTTCTTCTGCACGTTTTCTATTTGCAATGAGTTCGTTATTGTTGTTGTTGTTGGTGTTTGTAGTGTTGTTACGAATAGTAGTATTATCGTTGCTTCTTCTTCTTCGAGTGTTGTTACTACCATTTTGTTGTTGTCGCATCATTTGTTTTAATTGTTGAATTTGTTTTTCAATTCTTATAAAATGTGAATTTGTTTGTATTTTTAATTGTTTAACTTCATTTTCCAGTTGATCCAATGCGTTCATCATCATGTTATGTTTTTTTTTTTTGTCTCTGATGTTTATCTTTGTATTGTATCTCTTGTCTGAATGAATTGTATATATGAATAATCAATGTGAAATATCCTCGATGTGCAATATATATGTATATATATTACATTTTTTGATTTTTTTTTTTCTACTACTACTATATTGACTCTCCTTTCCCTTTTGTTATTGTTTTATAAATGAATTTTTGTCGTCTCACACAGTTTAAAGTGTGTTGTGTGTAAAGGGTAAAGGCAAAAGGATATAAATATATATATATGATGACGATGTGATTGGAGAAAAAATTAAAAATACAAACAAAATAAAAATGGAATTGACACCAACATCGATTGGTATAATATTAGGAATAACATTAACAATCACCACGTCGCAATATTTTTATTTCAAAGATATTGTATTTGATAATAAAGAACATGATGTTTATATAAATGATGTAATATATAATGTTTCCAATTATTGGGGGGTAAGTTATAAATTCTGTAATTAAAATTAATAAAAGCTACAAACTATATTAAAACTACAAATCTAACCATTTATATCTACCCAAACACAGAAACCGACGGCAGAATTTGATTGGTGTGAAAAGAATTATTATCGATCGGTATATATTTCAGAATTTATCAATACTATTACTGGATTTTTATATATAGTTGTATCATATCAATCATATCTGTTAATGAGTAAAGAAATTGTGACTATTCATGTGAAATTGAATTTATTATTTATAACAATGATTGGTATTGGTACTGTTTTATTTCATTGTACATTACAATATACGCATCAATTGATCGATGAATTGCCAATCTTTTATCTTGCATCCAATGGTGCATTGGTATTGTTTCATAGGAATACTGTTATTGACAACGATAATAATAATAATAATAATAATAATAATAAAATTCATCAATCTTCAAAATCATTAGCCATTTGTCTAATAACAATTCTTTGTAGTTCATTAACATATATATTATTATTTACTACACGTGAATATAATATACATAATATTGCTAGAGGAACGATGTCTACGGTCTTTTCCGTTTTATTTTTATATGTTTTTGTAACAATTAGTAAAACATTAAATGAAATTGAACAACAGGAGAAATCATCATCGAAAGAACATGGAATAAGATTAAATCAACAAATGAAATCATTATTTAAACAAGCATTTCATGAATTTATCTTTGCAATTTTATGTTGGGTATTAGATAATAGTTGTTGTAACTTTTTACAATCATCAATGTTACCATTTTATCCACAATTACATGCAGTTTGGCATTTATTCACATGTACTGGTTTATATAAATTGATATTAATCTTAGCATATATTGAACAACCATTTGGTAAACGTATTAAATATGAATTGAAATATCATTTACATGTCTTGCCAGTGTTGTTGTTGTTGGAAGATGGTGGAGATGGTCAAGGACAAGATAAACTACATAATAAAAAGAAGAAGATTTGAGACGCGTGAGACGAGAGAAAGAGAGGGCCAGAGGGGGTGTGAGATATGAGAGGCGAGAGGTCTAGAAAGGTGGAAGGCATAGCAGGACTAGCAACTAGCAAGAGTAGGCAAGAAAATGTTTTACGTAGTAAGCTAATATATTAAACGCCATTTTATTTTTATTAAAATAGAAAAATATATTTAAAAGTTATTAAGTTAATTTGGCACATTTTGTGTGATAGATATGCTTTAAATTTCTATAAAAATAATGTACTCTCCGGTATTTCATTATTTTATTACGACGGACACAGATAATTTTTTGATTAATTCAAATTTAATATTGAAATTAAATACGGCGAGCTCCTTATTTTTCACACCCCCTTCTCTGCCTCTCTTTCTGCCTTTCTCTTCTCTAGACGAATTTGTGAGGCACGACGCTGCGAAGATATTTTATTATTCAAAGCATTTTTTGTATGTTGTCCATCCTCTACTAGTTTTGTTGCCAATGACTTGTTGCGCGTGATCTTTCTTTTTGGATTGGAAAGTGCTTTTAGAGTTTGTTTGTATTCTTTTGAACCCGCTCCATGTTTTCGACGAACCTCTTGTAAATCTTCTGGTGTTACCTTGGTCATACTCTTGTAAAACCGTTTTTTACCCTTCGGCGTCGCCAAATACAACGAGCAGGCACTAGCAATGAAGATGACAGAATTCAACACAATGAGCAGGATGCCAAGATTTTCTTTTTCCGCAGGATCAATACCTTCATTGGTATTGTGTTCCAATACTCGCAACATTAACCCAGCCACCAACGTTAAAAATAATTGTATGGATCCAATTAGTTGAACTACATCATCATGAAAGTGTTTATATGGCATCACACGCTCAATCAACAAAATGTAGAAAAATTGAACTAACAATGCCACAACAATTTGAAACGATGTGCCAGCAGCTATGGTTATCAAACCACCACATAAAAATACTTTACGCAACATCTCGATGATCTCCCAATACCAATATTCTTCTTGATATTGGCTGTATAGAGCACCATACATGATCAATGTCTCTTTGTTTTTGAGTTTTGTTTTATTTTTCTTAAGTATGACGTAAATAAAACTCGGGATACCTAAGACATATAGAAATACAAAAACGACAGCGGAGGTCACCAATCTTGCATGGTGGTTTGTATGACACTTCATCTCCATACTATTCAAAAAATATTGGATATCACAGCAACGGATGATATAGACATCGTCGCCCATATTTCAATTTGATTTGATAATGTCACATCTAATCCAAGTGCCACATCGACACTCTCTGTATTCGTAATAATTTGTGAAAATATTTCACCCATTGTACTTATTAATATTATTTGATTTTTCTATTTTTATTATTTTTCAATAATAATAAAAATAATAGCTGTTATATTAATCGCGATATATGGCCTTTTATTATTTGTCTTCTTAAAATAATACAAGTACAAAGACGTAATTGTTTATCTTGACGAAAATATGAAAATGTATACCGAACGAAAATATGAAAATGTATATCGATAAAATAAATTTTATTGTTCTTTAGCTTTTATTATTTGTCTTCTTAAATAATACAAGTACAAAGACGTAATTGTTTATCTTGACAAAAATATGAAAATGTATACCGAACGAAAATATGAAAACGTATTATCGATAAAGTAAATTTCTATTGTTCTTTAGCTTTTATTATTTGTCTTCTTAAAATAATACAAGTACAAAGACGTAATTGTTTATCTTGACGAAAATACAAAAATGTATACCGAACGAAAATATGAAAATGTATATCGATAAAATAAATTTTATTGTTCTTTAGCTTTTATTATTTGTCTTCTTAAATAATACAAGTACAAAGACGTAATTGTTTATCTTGACAAAAATATGAAAATGTATATCGAACGAAAATATGAAAATATATTATCGATAAAGTAAATTTTATTGTTCTTTAGCTTTTATTAAGACGTAATTGTTTATCTTGACAAAAATATGAAAATGTATTATCGATAAAGTAAATTTTTATTGTTCTTCTTTACCTTTTTCTTATAATATTTGTCTTCGTTGCTTGTTTCCATTTTCCCATGGCCGTATCGATTAGGCCAATATATATATATCCCGATGTAATTTTTACTGTGCCGGCCAGTCGTAAATTTTCGGTACAAATTTGTTGTTATACTTAAACACTATATTTACCTATCAAACACACAAATTAATCCAAAACTCAACCACTCGAAAACCTGAAAACCGATTAATTTGTGTATTTGATAGCTAATATAGTGTTTAAGTATAATAAAAAATTTGTACCGAAAAGTTACGACTGGCCGGCACAGTAAAAATTATATCGGGTAATTTCTATATATTTCATGTAAAAATGTGTACCCAAAATGATTTTTTCGTTGGGAGGGGTTCTAAATGTTGACACCTACTCGTTTGTAAAAATCACGTTTTAATACTGTATTTATATGCTAATGTAATATAATCACTACTATCCCACTATATTTTGTCAATATATTATACTTTTTACCAGTATTTGCTAGTATTTTTAAGGACTTTGTATACCAGAAAAGTCCCGGTTAAAATAATGATTGATTTTCAATAGTGTGCCTTGTTATATTTTATTATATATAGAATATTGTAGTTGGTAGTATATAAATATATAATTAATAATTACACATTATAGTTGTACTATACTTATTACACTATTACCTGGTAAATCTGGTAAATGCTTGAATTTTTCTTGTCACAAGATGCGTATTTTGTGCTTTTCGGATAGTATTAGGTAAAATAATTTAATTGTTCAAGTTATTTGTCGTTTTCGTCATTTAAATAATATAATATTGGTGATTTTTCATATAGATAATTTTCCATTAAAATTTTACTAAAATCAGTGATGTCATTTTTGGAATTTGGATGTCGATATTTTTCAATAAAAATAACATGTACATATCATTATGGTATTTTACCTTAATAACGCATCATCAAATTTCCCTTGATTACGCAATAAACGAACGCACGCGAACTACATGGACATAGCAGGGACTATCAACTGAAACCATTTCCGGATTCGCGCATCATCGTTACGGTATGCACGGTCATAAATGGTGTTATTTATAAGGGTTCTATGGTGAAATAGAGTCTAGATAACCTAATTTACAACACTATTTTGGGAAAACACGTCACGAACCAGAAATTCCTGAGAAAATCTCAACGAAAATCAACAAAAAGACTCTCCATTGGATCGATCATTTACATAAAAAATTTTAACAACAAAAACAAGATATAAAAGTTATTTTATACGTATATCATCGTTGTCGTTGTTTGCTTGTAATAGTGCATCAAAGAGCTTGTATAATTCTGTATTTTGTTTTTTTAAATTATTATTTTTATTAAATTAGTCATTGATAAAAAAATAATTAATTTTTAATTTTATACGATTTTTGTTTATATTTGAAGGATTTGCCGTTATATATATCATATATATCATATCATATCAACAATAATATTATCAATCAATCAAAATCATTTATCATATCGATATATATATATATATATATCATATCAATAATAATATATAATCAAGCAATCAAAAATTCATCATGTTTTTATCAGTTATGAATCGTTGTAAAAAAATAATAAATACAAAATCAACATTATTATCACAACAAATGATACGCCGTAAAAATAATAATAAGAAAAAATGGTTTTCCTCATCATCTTCAAAGACAGTTGCAGAGGAGCCAGTTAAAAAGAAAGGCTATTGGAATTCAGCAGAATTTTGGGGTGGTGCAGGTGCAATCGCTGGTTGGGGTATGACAGGCGCTGCGATATACGATGCGACGAAGTTAGGACCAGAAGTGATTTCGATGAATATGACATCGGTTATGTTAGTCTATTCTTCATTATTTGCACGTTGGGCATGGGTAGTTCAACCACGTAATATTGCATTAGCAGCATGTCACGTATCAAATGTACTTGCACAAACGAATCAAATGCGACGTGCATTGGAACATAAAATAGCAAACGGTTTCGAAGACGAAGTGAAAGCATTTTTAATGAAAGCTGGTGGGTTTGCAGCTGGTATTGGTGCATTGATTATTGCGGGACCTACATTACAAGCTGGTTTTGTGAGTGCAAATTTAGGACCAATTTCTGCTGCAAGTGCAGCACCAGCAGGTCCATTTACTGTCCATTTCTGGGCACCAATGTCTAAATGGTTAATAAGCGGTGCATCGTTTTTAGATTTAGATCGTCCAACGGATAAGGTTAGTCTATCGCAATATACTGCATTGACATTGACAGGTTTTTTCTTTAGTCGATATGCAATGCTTGTTACACCAATTAATTATTTATTATGTAGTGTGAATATTGCATTGTTTGGTAGTAGTGCATGGCATTTAGGTAGAAAAATTAAAGCAGATTATATTGATGAGAAACAGAAACCAACAACAGGAACAGGAACAGCGACAAAGGAAGAGGAGGAGGAGGAGAAGGAAACACATTAAACACACAAATAAAAGAAAGCAGCAGGAAGGAAATGTTTAAACTTATAATTATATATTATATACCCCGCGCGTAATTAATACGAAATACACCGGTACCAAACATAATTTTTTTAATTTTACAATCTCCTCTTTATTTTTCCGTATGCCTACTACTCTTTTCGGCCTTCTTACCACAGACTAATAAAACTATATTAAAACAGAAAATCAATTTAAACAAAACAAGTAAACCAAACATTTGAAATAAAACAAAAGGCTCTTATCTATATTTATATAATATAAGATATTAAATAGTAATTTTAAACACCAATATATGTAATATATATATATATATATATATATATATATATAT
>LT649978.1:0-10924 GCA_900128395.1 Stramenopiles sp. TOSAG23-2
CTCTTTTATATCTTTCAATTAATAAATAAAGTCTTCTCGCTGGATGTGAAAGTCTCATCTCATTTATACTTCTTCTACCTACATAACCAATACTCAATGCTACATCACGTACACGCTCAAAATCATCACATCCAAATGCTTTTCTACATTGTTGTATTAAAGAAGATCGTTTCACATTACATAATGATCTAATATCTAAATTTAGAAGTATATTTGTCATTATCCCGCAGGCAGACTCAAATCCAGCTGGTAAAACTAATATACCAATTTCAATAGGTTCCGCACGTTCTTCCTCTAACGCTTCAATGGTAGACTTCTTCAGTCTCTTTTTTGGTGGTGGTTGATAAGTAGTTATTGATGCCATGTTGTATGTTTTTCTTCTTTATCTTCTCTATCTTCTATATCTCTTTATATCTATCTATCTCTATCTATATATTTATTTATTTAATTCATTCTTAGTTGTCATGAAATAAATGCAATTGAACGAAATATGATGGAAAAAATTAAAAAAAAAAACAACAAAATGTTCATATGTGGAGAAATGATTGTGAAAACAAGAAGAAAAAATCGAACAGAGAACGTATAAGCATCGAATGGTAAAATTCTGTTATATATTTTAATGATACGAACACACACACACACACACACGCTGACCATTAAACATTTTGAAACGCCCGGTGGGGAATTTTGCAGGATTCATCACTATGCATACCTCTACCTGTTGTTTAATAAATATGCAAAACCTACTGTCGCTGTAGCAGTTGCTGCAAATAGTAAATTATTTGAATCTGCAAATCTTCTATTAATGTTCGACCATATACCATTATCACCCCAATCCCCATCGGCATCATCTATATCATTATTACTACTACTACTACTGCTACTATTATTACCAAAAGGAGTTCTACAATTTGGACAAGTAGTTTTACCTTGTCCTTCTTTCCAAAGATTTAAACATTTACTATGAAAAACATGTTGGCATTGTTTAATTTGAGTTACTTCAATTAAACCATAATTATTTGTAGTATATAAATTTTCTAAACAAATGCTACATTGTCTTGTAATATCAATAACGCGAGTTCCATAAAATTTATAATACAAAGCATCATGCTTATTCTTTAAATGAACATATTGCATATGATTACTAAATTTAGGTTTATAAATTTTTGCTTGTTCATCAATTTTTTCTGGTATTTCAAAGATATTACTTCCATCGTAACTACATTTTATCAATTGGTATACACCTCGAGATGTAGCTTCTTTAATATTTTCAGATACTAAATCTGCTCCAAGTATATCAGCTAACATTGCTTTCCATAAATTATTATTTTGTAATGCAGTGCCACTACAAAATATTTTCACGCCATTGCCTTCATTACCTTCCCCAAGATATGCTTTTAATCGATCGTAAATCTCTTTCAATCTAAATCCAATAGCTTGAAGATGAGCAATTAAGATATCTTCCGGTGTTGTTGTAGTTTTAATACCTGTTATTGTGCCAGTAGCACTATCAACCCATCCTGGTGCTCGTTCCCCATTTGGAAATGGTAAAATTGTTAAATTATGATGAAACAAACGTTTTTCATTTCCATTTTGATTTACATATTCTTCAAGATTCTTAGAATTATTACTATCCAATTTTACTGTCTTTTGAAGCCATTCATAGATAGATCCACCATCTGTTAAAGCACCACCTAATAATGAATATGTACGATTGATTTTATAACACCATAATCCAGAAGGTATTTCTATACCTTCGAATTGAATATCATTTACAACAATTCGCATTGCTGCACTAGTACCTATTGTCATAGCAACTCTCGTATCATTTGTTGCTTTTGAGCCAATATTTGCTGCTGCACCATCTCCAATGCCAAGAAAAAATCTAGTAGCACCTGTATTATATATTTCAGGCCACTTGCTACAATAGTTTACATTATTTGATATCTTTAAAACATTGTTATTATTATTTGTTCCATTATTATTATTATGATGATGATGGTTACTAGATATTTCCCAATATGAATCACCAATTTGACTAAAATCATTTGTGCTCATACCAATCAAATTTAATAATCCTTCATGCCATTCCAATGTTGACGACGGTGAAGAATGTGATGATGCTGTCATTCGATTGAAAAGTCCAGTCCAAGATGCCTCTGAAATACCAACTTTTACGTCACAATTTCCTGTCCATTTAGATAAAATATAAGATGTTAAAGTTGTCCATCGTTCTACCTTTTGAAATAATTCAGGTTCTTCATTTTGTACACATAATAACTGGGATGCTGCATATGATGCATGTATAGTCGTTCCAGTTTGTTGATGCAAAATCCATGAATTAATTTCATTTTGTCTGTAATGCGTTTTGATTAATTCTTTTAACCTATTTGTATAGGTTGCTTTCTTTGGATGATCATTTGCATATGTATATACAGGTGTAATGGCTTGAAGACCTTTTGAATGTGTTAATTCACACCCAACTAAAGACATTGCAAAACAATCAAAACCCACTGCTTTAATATTAAATTGATTTGCACCATCTTTTTCGCGTAGATATTCAATAGATTGATGTATACACAAATCAACACATTTAACAATTTCATCTGCATTAAATGTACCAATTTCCGATTTCGATACAGGCTTTTGCACTATATGTATCGCTTCGTTATTATTATCATCATTATTTTTCTCAATATACATGGCACAACGACAACTAGAACTACCAATATCAATGGTAAAAATATATTCCTCCATAATATATATATCTATATATAATCCCTCTCTGTACACACGCCTATATATATATCAATATATCAATATTATCGTTTTTTTCTCTCCGTTTCTCTGATATATTACAATGATGAATATACGAACACTTCTCTCTCTCTCTCTCTCTCTGTTGTTGTTCTTACCAACATCCTCCGATCAATATAGAATACACATTTGTTTCTTGTTTTTTCAAGTTGAAAGACGCCGCGCGGCCGGGAGGAAGAAGGAAGAACACTATTTAAGGTACGATACGGAAAGTTATAGACTACCACCGGTGGTACTAACAAAATAACTTACCTATATCTAGACTTTTTTCTTTTTTTATATTAAGGTAAAAATCAACAATAAACTCAGGTATAATAAAACACTGTGCATGGTGTGATGAACTTTATTTTAGTGCGTACCAACGAAGTACGAAAAATGACAGAAAAGGAAAAATATCATGGTACGCGTCCAGAAATATCACAGGGAGCTGACTATTATTATATTTTATACCAACACGAAGAAGATATAATGCTATTACTACGGATGACAGCAAAAAAACGATTGGATGTGACTAGATTTATAGATATATGGAGTTAATTTTTTGGTTTTATTAAATTACGACTGTTCGTATTTTTTTGAAAATTTAAATTTATCGGAGAGACCTTTTTTTTTTCGATCCTCGTACGAACATTTCGTAACATATCGCGTTTGTTTGTTGTTGTTGTTGTTGTTGTTGTTAATATATATATATATTCCCCTCTTGTTTCTTATTAATTATATTATCTATAATATGGCCAATTGTACAATATATTTTAACCTCTTCGTCTTCCTCTCCCTTACTTGTTTCTTATACAGTACGCAGTGTATTTCACTCTCTAAACACATGTATCCGTATCCTCGTGTATATATAATTCAATTAATTTTGAAATAAAAATAATATAAAAAGAAGTGCAAAAACGACGTGATGCAAACGTTCAAATTCTAGACCAAATTCTCTCATCAAAAAATAATCATCCGTGCATCCGAAAAATGTGAACAGGTAGAAAGGATATTTGGCATGAAAATAGCTACCACACATCATTGAGGAAAAAGACGGGCATCTCAGCTCATGCAATTTCTTCCTGAAAATTGATAAAATATTTCCGCAAAACTGATTTGATTTTTAACCTCATTTCACACTTTCCAATCAAAATTTATAGTCTATCAAGTATGCTATTTTAAAATAGCAGTGAATAGCACTGTTTTTAAACGTCTTTTGACACATCACACGCATTTAACAACTTTTCCTTGGTCTTTTCGTCTTTTCCCCAGTTGATAGAGGACTATTAGTGTACAAATATATATACTTATATACTGTAATACATTGTTGACAAGTAATGACCAATGGATGAGGACCAGTTGTATTAAAAGAAAAATATAAGATTTTTACTAGAGTACGAGAGAATATATATATATATATATATATATTTCAAAAATTTATAAACTCCCTCTGTTAAAATTTAAAAAAAAAAACTAAATTTTTTGCTCAATTTTTTGAAGAAAGTATTTTCTTGTGAAAGTATTTTCTTGTGGTGTTTTGTCCCCTGTGAATTTTTCCTTGTTGCTAGGTTTTTGAACAGTGAAAAAATCATATCTTCACATACTGTATAGTGTTATTTATTTAGCATTGACACAGCAACCACTAAAAGTATGACCGGATTTCATGAATTTTTCCTTGCCAAAGGCATGTGCACATGTAATAAATTTTTAATGTGCACAATTTTATCTAATTTATTATTTTATTTAAATAACACATGCTGTGCCCTACTATGGCTATTTGTGTGGATACCTTATAAATTGTTCTAGAATTGTGGTAAGAGTAAAGCACTAAATATAATATGGATACAATTTTTTTTACTTTTAAAACTTCAATTTCATCATTTTTTACAGATGTTTATGTTTGCAACCAACACCGGACAGTGAGAGAGAGACACACACAAGAAAAAAAAAATATACTAAATCGGGTTTGCAGCATATTAGGATAGAAATAGCATCAAAATATATAATTTTGACTAAATATTAAATCGGGTTTTAATAATTTCAATAATCTACCTGGTATGTATAAAAATGATTAAAACCCGATTTAATATTTGTTGGTAATGTTGTTATTGTTGGTAGCAGTAACTATTATCATAATATATGTGTGAAAATTTTAAAATACGGAAGCTGCAGTATATATTTTTTAATTGCTAAAAAAGATAATATTGTATACTTCGGTATAAAATATAAGTGTACGCGGTAGAATTTTAAAATTTTTTATTTCTAATACCCATAACAATTCCTACAGTACTCTTCCTTGGGAATACAGAGTGCTTGAGCCACAATATTATTCATATCTTTTATTTCCGAATTATTTCATAAAAAATGTTAATATCTATTAATCACGTCGTGGCTTATTCAGTCTAGAGCACCAATCTACTTTGGGTACTTGCTAGACACTTTTTATTGCCTATGTATTGTTTGTCTTACACGTCGTGGCTTATTCAGTCTAGAGCACCAATCTACTTTGGGTACTTGCTAGACAAAATACAATACAAAATAAGTACAAAATACAGGGTGGTGTTTACCTATATAACGTAGTCTAAGAGTACTGTGATTAGTCAGGTGGATATTATCCTTAAATATAAAGTAGTAGTGTATAAGTACGATAATAACTGTATTTTCCCCTATCACGTAAATAACACTACACACTATTAATTTACCCTTCCAAAAAGAGGGAAGAAAGGAAGGATAAACGCGTCTTTTTAGCGCCTTTAATGCGGTATAACTTATTATATACTTACATTTAAGGTGCCTCATTCATGTTTTCTCATATTTATATTTAACGCTATCACGGCCTAAACGTGTAATGCTATTCACCTGTAAGACCGTTCCAACGGTCGATTTCTGCAAAAACAGCATTATCAAATAGATATTTTAATGTCCTATCATTACACTACGAATAAGTATAATAAATAGTATGTGCGTTGGAAAGATCGTAAAAATAAACATATCAAATACATTGCGACATACGACATTTGAAGCAGGTGATGTTTTTTGTATATAAATAAATGAATATTGATATTCAAATTTGAAAAATATTTTCTCACTATTTTTTTTTTGATGTGAGTAAGTCATATACGTCTATTTTTTGTACTTATTTTTATGACACTACGGGCAAACACACCTATATGATTCAAGTATACACAAATCAGAGCTCCCCTAGAATACTGTTTTATGTACTTAATGATAGGTACTGAGAATGTGACTTCTCTTATACTAAGACAAACAATACATAGGCAATAAAAAGTGTCTAGCAACCATGCAAAATAGATTGGTGCTCTGGTTTTCACAAAACCACTAAATTATATAGGTAAATATTGTCATTAGTATATGTAACTCATACTCCATTGCAGTAAGCCACGACGTGAATTATTATTTGGATAAATTTCGGAACATAATGGAAATAGTACTTCTCTTTCAATTCAATATTGTCATTAGTATATGTAACTCATACTCCATTGCAGTAAGCCACGACGTGAATTATTATTTGGATAAATTTCGGAACATAATGGAAATAGTACTTCTCTTTCAATTCATCAAATGAATGTATTAATACATTTTAATTTGTAGATACAACAACAAGGTATAGATATATCCACATATTCACTCCCCTTACCATAAATCTATCCCAACATCCATCCACACCATCGAACAAACCATGTCGGAACAACAACAACAGAAAAAAGAAAGAATTGTATATGGTTCGTTAGAAAGTGTATTAGGAAAACGTCGTACAGATAATATTGATGCCAATGCAAATGATAATAATAATAAAACTCAAAAATTAAGCAATATATTACAAGATGGGATCTCAAAAGCAAAAGCTAGTGGGCATGTGAATATAGGACAACGTGTAGAAAGGGAAACATTAGAATTAGATGACAAAACAATACAGCAGCAACTTGACCATGCAAATGCGTTGAGAAAAATAGAATTGAAGAATGTTGCAAATAATATTGCTGTACCTACAGATGATTTAGCGGTCAAGGAAAAATTAAAAGAATTTGGGGAGCCAATTTGTTATTATGGGGAAGATAAAGGTGATCGTAGAGATCGATTAAAAAATTTAATGGCTGCTCAAATTATGGAAAATGGATCGAATGCAAGAGAAATTCGAAATCGTCTTGCAGATGTTTCTGCAGGCAATGTAAAACATTTAACAAGTTCCCAACAACAAAGGAAGAAAGATGAACGCAAGGTAGATAAGACTTTTTATTATCCTGCATCAAAAGAATTGCAATCTGCACGAATTGATATTGGTATATATTCCTTTCAACGTGCAGATAAACGATTGTTAGAATATAAAAGTAAAATGGCAAATGTTGAACAAGTCGAAAAATATGCAGAGGAAACATATGATTCAATTAAACGTTTACATCCTGCTGCTAGTCAAATTGGTGGTACTCGACCAGTATCCTCATGTAGTTTAACATCTGATAATTTATCAATGGTAACAGGTTCATGGGATGGATTATGTAAGATATGGAATCTTGAAACATTGGAGTTAGAATGTACAATGAGGGGACATAAAGAACGAGTTATTGATGTTGCTTCATATCCAACTGGAACAAGTAGTCTTAAAAATAATGGTAGTAAAATATCATTCGCTTCTTCATCAGTTGATGGCACAGCAATTTTATGGCCAAAATATGATAATACTATTGAAAACATAAAAGCTGATGGTAATGATACAGGTATGGATATAGATACCACAGATAATACCCTGCCAGCATTAACTTTTGTAAAGCCATTAGCAGTTTTAAAAGGCCATGCTGATAGATTAGGTCGTATAGCATTTCATCCAAGTGGAAAATATTTAGGGACTACATCATTCGATCGTACATGGCGTTTATGGGATGTAGAAACATGTAAAGAGTTATTATTACAAGAGGGACATGCACGTGAAACATACGGTATTGCTTTTCATCCAGATGGTTCTTTAGTATGTACAACAAGTCTTGCTAGTCATGGTCGTTTATGGGATATTAGATCTGGTAAATGTATTATGCCATTGCATGGCCATGCAAAACCAGTCTTATCAGTTGATTTTTCCCCAAATGGTTTTTACGTTGCAACTGGTAGTATGGATAATACAATACGCATGTGGGATTTAAGAAAAATGAGGTCTATTTATATGATACCCGCACATAATCATTTAATATCATCCGTGCGATTTTCACCTGTTTGTGGTGAATTTTTAGTTAGTTCAGGATATGATAATTTAATTAAAGTATGGTCTACTCGTAATTTTCAATTAATTAAATCATTAATTGGTCATGAAAAGCATGTCATGAAAATTGATATTTCAAATGATGAAAAAAGTATTTATAGTGCTGGTTTTGATAGAACATGGAAGAAGTGGGTACCGGAGGAAGTTTTTTAGAAAAAAAATTTGGGACACGACGTACGTCGGCGTAAAAATTTAAAAAAAATAAATAAAATTGTCCCAAAATCTCCTATACACACACTCTTGTCAATATTATTTTTTACAATCTCTCTCTGGTACACAGAACCACAATTTACACCATCACTTCTTCTTCTTCTTTTTACCACCACCCTTTTTTTTACCACCTTTCTTTTTCTTTTTCTTCTTCTTGGTAGGATCTATCTCTTTGTTTCTTAAATATAATTCCTTTATACGAGCTTGTAATACTGCTTTTGATTCTTTCTTTTCAACAATTTTCTTTTTCGATTTAAAATGAATGATATTTACATGTCGTCTTCTTCTTGCAAGTTCACTTTGTATACTTAATACATATTTATCTTTAATAAATTTACAATAACTAACATTGATTTCAGCAATGAATTTACAATATTGGAAAATATCATCTATCGTATCACGTTTAACAAATGAGTTTGCCATATTAATTTTTCTCAACTTTTCCATCTTTCGTATGTCCATAAAATTAACATTTTTATTCATACCATTTGCAACAAGTTCTTCTAACGATTTATAACTATTATCAATCAAATGTAATATTGCTGCATTCGTAAATCCAGTGCAGCCACCGATATCTAATACTTTGATTTGTCTCATACCAAGACTTATAGCATGTATTGCACCAAAACCTGCTAAATCTACCGATGCTTTTAAACCTCTTAGACTCAACGATTTTAGTTTAGGAGCAAAGCCAGGCAATCTACAAATTGTTGCCTTTTCGATAAATTGTAAATCAGCTAAATTTAAAATGGCACAATTTGGTTCTCGTCTTAAAAAAAATTGCAATGCCTCATCGGTTTTAAAGGAAGCTGGTAAACCACTTCCATGTGCAGATTGTAAACGTACTAAATTCTTTTCTGATTGTTCTGGCCGCAAAAATAATGCTGATCTCCCATTGCTATTTCCACTTGGATCAAATCCAAATGGTCTTGGAAACATTCTTGATGGATGATTTCCAAAACGATGTTCCAAGACGGAAGTGGATGTTGAACGTTGTACAGCTCTTTTTCTTTCCTCTGAATATTTATGTATCAATCTACCAGGTAATATTCTATTTGTTTGGTGTTGAAATGATGTAAAATTATCTTTACCAAAACGATCTTCACTTTTCGATCGTATTAATGAAAAACCTTTGATTGGTTTTGGAATTTCACTGATGGAAGAATGTCGTACTAAATACGATGCACGTGGTGATATCAATGCTTCATCTCGATCCCCTTGTCGATATTTATCAATGGTACTATATGATATCATATTGTTTGGCCAATAATACTAATATTAAAATATATATTATATATGATACCTCAAAAAATGTAAGTTCGTTATTAATATTTTATTATATTATATTCTATCACGTTCCTACTACAATATATATTTACATACACACGTATCCAATTTCTTATAACATCAGAAATAATCTACTATACTTCTTCTTCTTCTCATTTTCCCTTTGCAAAGCTCTCTCAATCTATATATCTATAGGATATATATCTCCTAAAATGATTGTGATGTGTCCAAAAAATGGAAAAGGCTTAACCGTCTTTTCCACTGCTGTTTCCATTTGTACTTATTAGTATACATATTGTATTACTATATATACAAAAAGAAACGCGCGGATTTACGGATTATTTCTATGACTGCTGCTGTGTGCTGTGTGTCTTTTTTGGGCAACAAACTAAAAGACTGGAAAGATGATATAAGCTTAATACAGTAATAGTACGCTATAGCTCTAGTATTATTATGATGTGTATAATAGCTCTAGCCATGGCTTGCTGGCTTGCCAGCTTGCCAGGCTTGCTGGCTTGGCTATTTATTAGAGCTATTCCCTGCCCTGAAGTGTGTGGGTGTCAATAATGTGTCTCGTGTTGGTATATGTTGTTTTTAATATTATAAGGATTATTTATGTGTAATATTGTAGTATAATATCTTATAGTGTTTATAGTGAAATAGTTTCTATTAATGTACTTAAATTATCCTTCGCAGCGAAGGTTTACACTTCAAAGGGTGTCAAATGATTATAGCGAAGTGGTCCCTATTGCTTAGAGTATGGTTTAGTACAACGTCAAATGTCACAATGTTAGACCGTACACACCAGGGGTTATTCTTCGTTTTTTAGGCCGTACACACCAGGGGCTAAATGTCCGTTTTTAGGCCGTACACACCAGGGGTTATTTGTCGTTTTTTAGGCCGTACACACCAGGGGTTATTCTTCGTTTTTTAGGCCGTACACACCAGGGGTTATTTGTCCGCTTTTGTCCATAGACACAGCAATAGTGTTTATAGTGAAATAGTTTCTATTAATGTACTTAAATTATCCTTCGCAGCGAAGGTTTACACTTCAAAGGGTGTCAAATGATTATAGCGAAGTGGTCCCTATTGCTTAGAGTATGGTTTAGTACAACGTCAAATGTCACAATGTTAGAACGTACACACCAGGGGTTATTTGTCCGCTTTTGTCCATAGACACAGCAGGGGCTTTTTGTCGTTTTTTAGGCCGTACACACCAGGGGTTATTTGTCGTTTTTTAGGCCGTACACACCAGGGGTTATTTGTCGTTTTTTAGGCCGTACACACCAGGGGTTTTTTGTCCGTTTTTAGGCCGTACACACCAGGGGTTATTCTTCGTTTTTTTAGGCCGTACACACC
>LT649979.1:0-10916 GCA_900128395.1 Stramenopiles sp. TOSAG23-2
CAAATAGCTTGCTACGCAGTGTTCCCGAGAAAAGTAGCCTGAACTTAACGTTATACATGGGAATAGCATTAGCCCATAGTGTGTGCCTGCTAATACCCCCAATTTCTTAACTCCTAAAACATGAAAGCCGTACACTTTGTTGATAGCTCTCCACCGTACTTAAACATCCCAACACGGTGGAGAACTCCCAGGCGAATAGCACTAATTCCAACAACTTTCAACAGACGTTCAAAAAGTCCGCAGCAGGTGTAAAATACGGATATTTGTAGATATAAGATGCCTTTCTGGGTTATGGCACTAATATAAAACGTTAATTATTATGGAATAAAAATAGTAATATATTATATGGATAAAAATAATTTATGGTGTTTTTACATCTTCTAATTTGCATAATGCTATTGCCATGTAAAAAAACTTGAAAACAAGCAAAAAGGATATCCCGTCGTCGAGGTGATGTCTACCTGCTAATAGTGCAAAAATGAAAAGCATGTGTTTAGCATTAGGCGAGCAAATTGCCATAGAACAAAACAAGCAAAAAGGATACCCGTCGTCGAGGTGATGTCTACCTGCTAATCAAAAATGCAAAAATGAAAAGCATGTGTTTAGCATTAGACGCGCGATTTGCACACATTACTCCGGGTACCTGAGCATATAAACTTAAGCATTGCAAGCGAAGCGTATATATAAACACACATATGAAATCGTCAAAAAAATTAAGCTCCTATATTCATTTCCTCCCAAAACTTTTAGATAATTTATGGTTCACTTGTTTCTTATAGAGAATTGTCAAATTAAGTGAACCACAATTTTGGAGCAAAATATTTTAGCGCCTATATTCGTTTACTCCCAACTTTTTTTTATTATATAGAGGTCATGAACTGCAGCAACCGTTGGAGCAAAATTCGACGGCGCCTATAATCATTTCCTCCCAAACTTTTAGACAAAGTTCACTTATTTCTTAAAGAGAATTGTCAAATTAAGTGAACCAGAAATATTGGTCTAGAGAGTTTAAATATTTTATTTGTTAACAAGTAACAAGCTAAAATGAAAATATGAAATATTTTACAACAGTCGGCAAAAAAACAATAGCGATTTAAATGATTCAACAGATTATTCAACAGATGTTGCAAGATAAATATGCAGGTATCTAATAAACGTGTTTTGTTTTGTGTTTTGTAAAGCGTGGCGGGCGATGTAGATGGTGCGTGTGCGTCCTTCATTGATTGTACATATAATACATGTAATTATTTATTATTATGGCTTATTATCATTATTATTATTCATTTTTTTTAATGTGCAGCTGAGTGTGCAACTTTATTTTGAATTTATTATTTGTCCTCTTTTTTTTTTTGTGATTCAGTTACTACATTCCTTCCTCATTGTATACTCTAAGTACGATTACATATACGATCCCCTATCCTATTTTTTTTACATCGCTCTATCAGGGAGAAAATAGGCATTTTTCCAGGTTTATATTGACTATTCCAGCTCGAATCCACTATTTTGAGGCCAATTTTAAGGATTTTAGCGATGAGTTTGATTTTGGCGTTGGGACTTTTCGGCAAAGTTGAGCCTATGCTGTGTGGTAGTAATTCCAACTTTACGGCGAACTTTGCGGCTATTTTTTTTAGGAATGGTCAAAGCTGAGAAACTCGGGAACACAGCATAATTGGTTGAATCAGCTGATGGAACTTGATACATTTTATTATTATCATCACACTGGCACACCACAACACATGTGCACATTTTAACATATTTTATTTCAATTTTTATAAGAGTGCAAGACAAAATAAATAATATTAATTATACTGTACATATATATATGCCACAGACATACAATAATATTATCTGTATGTCATACAAAGAAATAATTGAAACATTTCCGAAACTAGCATTGCACTACGTACTCGTGTGCAATGTATAAAGAAGAATTACAGTTATGGAATTAGAAACGAAAATGAATTTAGACCGCCCGTTTTCACCAACGCCACCTACACCATGGTCAAATGGGGAGAAAGAAATTATTATTCATGCAGATGATAACATAAATATAAATATTGGTGAGACAAAAAAATCCAATACAAATGATAATAATACAGATAACAACGATGAAAACGGAGATGAAGATCAGTTTAGACCAATTACAGCAGATACAATCTTTTTACCAAAAGAAGGTTTTTCACCTAAATCATCACATCCTAAATTATTCAATGATGATGGTAAAAGTATCATGAGCAGCGAAGCGATTAAACATAATAAATTTCGAGAGGAACAAGAAACAGTCTGGAAAAATGCTTATTTGCAAAGGCAAAAATATTTACAGCATGAACGAGAATTAATGAAATTAAGAGCCCAACGGGCACCAAAAAAATATTCATGGCAAACTATAGAAGAAGAACCAATTAGAAAACGGGAAAATGGTAGATTAACAACATCCGTGCCCCGTAGGAGAAAAACAAAAAATTATAAATTAAAATCAAGAACGATAGGGCCACATTCACAATATAGTTTTGGTCTGAAACCACATACTGCTGGTGGTGGTGATACAGGTCGACGTTATGACAACCGGGTTTCAAATGAAATAAATAGACGAATAACAAATACGAATAAATATGATAATAATTATAATAACCATGCAGCAACAATACCTGATCTGCCAACTATGCCTCTTCATTATAATCCAAATGTTAATGAAAAATTATTTACGGGGAAAATGTTAATCCCAACCTTGAAAAAAAAAACAAAAAGCATGGATAGCTATTATCCTACATTGAAAGATGAACGTCCGTCAAACAGTATGGCCAACAGAAATAAAAATGAACATTTATATCAATTGGAAAGATTAATGACACCGAATAAATCTAGAAGATCTAGTAGTAGATCGATGCAACATTCCGCATCATTACCTACATCGTCATTTATGCAGTATAATAATGATAATAAGAACAATAGAAATGGAATGGTAATGACTTCCTCTAAAAGTGTGACTTCATTTAATAATGGCAGCAAACATTTATTATTTAATATTTCCGCCCAAAAGGATCATTATAAATATAATAAATACCATCCTAATAGTAGTAGTAGTGAATTATTAAAGCGGAAAGAGTTTCAAAATGGGGGAAAGTTAAGTGGAAATTTAAAACATGGTGCAGTCACAATACAAAATCGAATGGTACCTAGAAGACCAATTATACGAATGTCACCCATACAAAGAAAAATAAAAAATGTTTTACATAATACGTTTTAAAAGCGAGATTAGATTTGAATTAAAATGATGTATGTTGAAAAAATATTTTGAAGCAAGCTTCAAAATATTTTTTGTTTCTTTCGCGGATTATGATATACAAATACTAACGATACCGTCTATACGAGGTATAACTACTATTACTACTTCGTGATGATGATGATATTTTAGAATCGTATTTTGATTTTTGAGATGGGCTAGATAAAATAGTATGTGCCTCATTTATACGTTTGAATACTTCAGCAGCTCCAGCCTTTTTGTTTTTATCAGGATGGTATTTTAATGCTAATTTACGATATGCTTTTTTGATTGATTTAGCACTAGCCCGTTTTGTTAAACCAAGAACCTCGTAATGACTTTTTTTGGCAGCCTCTTTAGCTTTTTTTTGATTTTCATTTGCCCATCCACCATCACTATAACGTGGAGGTGGCACGCCACCACTTTTGCGGCGACTTTTACGGCGTCTTCTGTCATCCCTGTTTTTACTTTTATGGCTATTTTCTGCGGTGGAGTTTTCCTCCGGTACAGTTCGCCTACGTTTCCTACTATCATTGCCATCATTTGCGTTACTATGAGATGACGACGTCGACGTGCTTCTATGATAATTAGAGGATGATCTACTACTGCTGCTATTGGAAGTCCTTGCGCTGGTGGTACTTGTGCGCGATCTTTTTCTATCCTTATTACGTTGGTTGTTATACTTTTGCTGGTGTTGTTGTTTCTTCTGCTTTTCCTCTCTAATAGCATTTTCCCATGACGTTCGTGCTCGTGTTAACTCCCGTTTAACTGTATCAGATGATGCAGTTTTGGTAGTATTTAACAAATCGTTCACGGCTTGTGAATGCATACCCAGTGTCAAATATGCCCGCGCACATAATCTTTTAAGATTTTTTATACACTAGCTTCTGACTTAATTACGTCGCTACGCTCCTTGCTCCATTTTAAAAGGAGTGTAGCAGACCAGTATATTGCCGATCAGAGGAAGATCTGCCATCAAACCCCCCTCCGATTAAACGCCTCCTTTCCTCCAACATTTTTACATTTAAGTACAATATTACTATACTATAATTTAACTACTTGATAGGAAATCGACGAAAAATCGCAAAAAATGCAACAAATTGTGTACTTTTTTGGTTCGAAATTTTATACTATCAAATTTGTTACATTTTTTGCGATTTTTCGTCGATTTCCTATCAAGTAGTTAAATTATAGTATACTAATATTGTACTTAAATGTAAAAATGTTGGAGGAAAGGAGGCGTTTAATCGGAGGGGGGTTTGATGGCAGATCTTCCTCTGATCGGCAATAAAGGGGGGGGGATATAGAGGAGACACCATTAGTGTGAAGGGACCGAGTAATTATTAATAATACGAACTATTAAATCATTACTAGAGACTATTATTCAAATAAATGGTGTTACAATAAATGAAGAAAGACAAATGATGAAAATGAAAATAGTTCCCAAGACGAATTACGTATTGCTGAAGAATATACCATATCCATAAAATTAAAAGTTGACACAACTATTTACGCAGGGCAGGGATATAACTCAATTATCACAGTTTTAAAACAAAAATATCAAGAAACTTATTTGAAATTCAAGATGGCAAATCTTGTTGTTAATAATTCATCAGGTGCTAATGGTTACATGGCACCAATTCCCAGTTTTACTACACACCGTACCGTACAAGCATATCTTACTCAAATTCCACCACCTTTTTGGATACTAATATGCATTATGTTTCCATATACATGGCGCGGTATGTATAGACGAGCAACATTTATGTGCCCTAGTGCGTATATGATTATTCCTGCATATTTGGGTTTTACATTTATAACTTTTGGGTATAACTCACTGGCAGAAGGTATACCAAAAAATGATGTTGTTGCCCATGAAATTGCAAGTTCTGTTAATATTGGACCAATGTTTATGGTCTTGCATGCTATCATGATTCTTATGCGAGTGAGATATACATTAACAAAATGGCAAGGCATAATAATGTGTGAAGTGGCAAAAACATCTTTTGTGTTCTTGTTGCTTCGCGCATGTTATCTTCTAAACAAAAATGGGTACATTGATTATCTTTCAGGTACATATACTTTGTTTGTATCTTTCATTGCCATGTTTATACTAATTACGGTAGTTCGTATATACTGGGCTGTTAAATGTAACTTTAATGCAGAACTTTTTAATAACACGTATTTTGGAACAGACCCGGTAAATTGCCCAATGAAACGGATCTTTACATGCATTGCATGTGAATTACCACGTAAAGACCAAAGTCGTAGCGTTGTGGTAGCAGTTGATAAAAAGGAAGAGCAAAAAAATACTATGCGATGTACCATTCATTACCATACATTTGCAAAATTATACGTGTATGGTTTTTTTGGGACCTTTCTTCTTGGCGGGATAATTACATTTACCGCAACTGATTATTCTAGTGATAAAGATCTAGTTTATCGCTTTTATGGAACGTTTAATCCATGTATATTGTTTGACCACTACCCATCTAATCTGATATCGATGATTGGAATGATATGCATGGTTGGTGGGAACGTAAGCAGCATGACGTTTCTACTTCTGCATTCTATATTGACAAACCCGTCTTTGTCAACTATGATTAAATGGTTCGTATTATTTGGGCCATTATTTCTATTGTATTGGGGATTCATGAACGTGTTTTCAACTAATTTATATGAACATGGGTATAAAATTACGCCAACTTATGATCATTTAAATGCAACTGAATATTCCAAAGCGACGGCCAATATGACGTTGGATGAAATCGATGGAATATCAAAGGAAGACTTTCAATTAATGGCTACTCATTCGTCATGGTTTGTAGGGTGGCTAGTGGCTGATATTACTTATAATGTTCTATATTGGCAGTACATATCACGATTATCTGGAAGCATTTTTTTTCCAAAGCCAAGTGGAAAGATTCGTACTTCTCGAATATATCAGAAATGTTGCAAAAAAGTTATTGCCTTTCTGTATTTTTTTTCATTTGTTGTATTTTCTGCAAACGTTGCAGTAATTCTATTCACGCATGATGGAAAAGATCGATGGGGTTTTAAAAAAGAATCAGTTTCTTTTGGGCAATCTATATGGTATTACTTAAGCTATTCTTACGCAAGTCAATGGTTTTTTTTGACAGCTATACCTGCCCAGTTATTTGTGATGCCAAAAGAAGTTGGCCTCCAAGTTCAGTTAAAACTGGAAAAGAATGACAAAGAAAGGGGGGGCGTATCAAAATTCGAACCCTTTCACGAGTCAAAATGGGTAATACGCCATATATATCCTGCTAGCTTGATCAGTGGCAGTTTTAAAATACTATGCGTCTTTGTGGTAGCAACGTACTCACTGAAAGAGGTGCAGCATGGCAGCGAAACAGTGCTACCCTTAGCTAGTGGTTTCCGGCAAATACCATATCGCTACATGTTTACACCTGCTTGGATAATTCTAGTATCAATTATTGGGATAGGCGCTTACTTAGTATCATTAAGAGAGACACTATCCCATCGCAATAGCCCCCTTCGAGTAAAATGGATGCAAAATTGTGCTATTATGTTTGTCACGATGATGTTGCTTGGGATCTGGATTATAATTCCGAATACAAAAATTGGAGGTTATTGTGTCGTAATCGGCATGATTGTGTTTCCAATCTTTGTTGGTCTTGCTTATGGTGAGCTGCATCAAAGTGAGAATGAGCGTATACGCCTCGGTGTGTTCTTTGTGCTTTATTTTGTATTTGCTTGTACATCACCTTTGAATCCAGTGATGAATATTTGTTTCTTGGTTTTTTTAGCAATATTCGATAAGATCATTCCAGAATATATAGGAAGTGATGGGCTGACGATGATATTATCACCAGTAACATTTGTTAATGAAGAGGAAATTGAGGTAGAAAGTAACGGTGATGATACAAAACCCAATGTTGACAAGGCGCAAAAGTTACTTGTAGACAAATTGCGGGCACAAACAGAAGAAGAATATTTTTGTTCAAAAACATTAAAAAGTCATGAACCTGAAAAAGTATATAATGGTCCGCCAGATCATCATATGGAAAAAAATGCCAATCATTTTAATTGTTTATCATCACTATTTAAATTTTACGCACGCTATTTTTTTCGTTTGCGAATGTTTCTTCTATTTTCGCAATCGTTTTTTGTTGGCTGGGGCTTTTTGTTAACTATGATCTCTTTACAAGCATATAATATAGCCCAGCCGTCTTCAAACTACAAATTTTCTTGGATCTTGTTAGGATCATTCTTATTAATGACCGTTGTTATAGCTATAGATGATGCAGCAGATTTAGTGATGGACTACAATTTGTATGACCACTATGACAAACACAAGGTATTTCCCTGGAAGTTCAGGCCTGCATTGTTGACGATGCGGGCAAAATTTGCGGCTGTTTTGTGGGCTCTTTTGTCACCTGAAACAACAAAGTCAAAAATTCCGCCGCCAAAAGTCTTTTTATATGTTGAAATATTGTGTCCAATAGCAACAGAAATTGCACCAATTGTGTTTGCATTCACGACATATCGTTATACCGGATCAGGGGCATATGCTGTGCTATCTTTGTCTATGACTCTAATCGGTTGCTTGTTGTTTACCTTTTGTAACATTATTTGTAACTTTTGGCCAAGAGCTGCACAGATAGATGCATACATTAGCGGGCGGAAGTCAGCATCGTGGGTCACGATGCAAGGACTTAAAACGTGTAAAATATCCTCTCCTAGTGACGATACTGGAGAGGGGCGTAAAGGAACTATATTGCCTATATTCTCAGTCGCGTATATGTACATTCATAGGATTATTGATGCTTTTTTTGGCAGTGTTGATAAAAATATACTCCAAAATCATAAAGAAGCGTATGGAATTGAATTGCTTGAAAATACAGGAAAAGCGACAGGAATGCAAACAAATAATAGTGATGCTGGTACTTCTGTCATACCATCAAGTCACAATGATGATGAGAAAAAAATAGACGATTGTAAAGAGAAAGTGTATGATGATGAAGAAAAAACAAGTGATGGTGGGGAGGAACTTGGTGATGATGAAGGGAAAGTAGGGACAACATCAAGTGATTATGTGCTAAGCGATAAAGTCAAAAGTGTAAATAAACAAGTTGAAGTGAAGCCAAAGGCCAAAAAAAACGAAAGCGACGTAAAGCAATCTCAATTTCCGTACACAATCAAGAATATCAACGTTAAGCAACACGAACAGGAAGGAGAAATTATTAGTATTCAAGTTATTAAGAATGACCAATTTACAACGATGAGTTCAATTAGACAAAGGAAGACAATAAAACCAGATTCATTGAAGACAAAGACATCGCAAAGCTCTGGTAAACAGCCTTTCAAAGACGAAAATAACTTCACACTTGATTATAATTTATTGTTACATAGACATACTGAAACGGAAGGTCAAATGTGTTGTAAGTCTTTCCATTATATCAACAAATTATACCAGTTTCTATATGTAGATAGTTTAACAGAGAAATACCGATGGCCAACAGTTTTAACTTTTACTGTCATATATTTTGTCACTTTTATTGCCATGATTAGTTTTGGTAGTCATACAAAATTGACTTTCGTAGTTTCAGTTTTAACTGCTATAAATGCTTTAGTGTTGGCGTATATATTATGGAGATCTATGCCAAATGTCATTGGTCGCAAGTTTGGGTGTATTCTGATTTTTACGTTGTTTTTTCACTTTTTCACAGTGGAAACCGGTACAAATCAAAATATAAATATGACTCGTAAAACCGTGGTAAATTTTACAAAGCTAGCAACTAATCAAGCAGGCGGTGGGTGGCCCGCTACTAATATTGATCGTTTTCCGTTATGCAAATATAATTGGGGGACCAAAGACCATGCATTTTCAACCATTGACGCAGTTTTAACCACAATTTTAGCATATTTTGAGAACAAAGAGAAAATGAAAGCAATGGCAAATAACTTTTTTCAAAGTAGTCATTCGTTGCATGATGTAAAGGTTGAAAAGTTTAGTCCTCAAGGAATGGATGGGAATTTATTGCATTGGGCGCATTTAAAATTTCCAAGTGCCAATATGTCAGTTGTTACTATACGTGGCACAGCAACCGCATTAGATTTAACAGTGGACATGACATTTTGGACAGCAATTACTACTTTTCACCAACTACGGTTGTTTATGCCAGTACTGTCACAATTGCCGCCAAAGTATATTGGAAGATTGATCCGCGCCTTTTTTGTTTACGGTCTTGGTGGCGCGCCTGATACGATATACAAGCCAATTATCGAGTACACTAGAAAATTACGAACATTGTCAAGTGAAAAGATTTTGGTAGTAGGGCATAGTTTAGGTGGTGGAATCGCTTCTGTGGTTGCTTCTCGTGTTGATGGCGTGCAAGGTTTTGGACTATCGCCAGTTGGAGTTTTCTACAACAGCCTTGCATTTGGGTTTGATCCTGTGTATACTTATGAATCTTTTACTGCTATTATACCTGACAACGACCTAGTTCCAATAGAAGGCGATAAAGTTATAGGTATGATTCAACAAATTCCATGTACAGCTAATGCTGCTGTCTGTCATAATTTGAATCAAAGTTTGGTTACTGTGGTGAAAGGATGTAAGGATTATTCCAACCCAAACCGTATATGGGATATTCCTGGGTACTTTTCGAAAGAAATAGATTTACAAGTCGATCCGTGGCAATGGAAAATAAAAGCTGAGGACTACACTGCAGAAATTGGCGAAAAGTACGAGCGCAGTAGATGGAAAGCTGGGCGAGACTAAAAAGAGAGCACAGAGCAATAAAATGTGTTTTGACATCTTACATTGTTTGGAAAAAGTTGGGCGAATATTGAGCCTATGTTGTTCTACTAAAGTCATTTTGTGTTATACCTTAAATTTTCTTGAAATTTTTTATTATAGTGTCTAAGTATCTATTCATGTCAATATTTTTTACAATAAAATATCATATGAAGAGTATGTTTTATTACTGCAAGTCCTGAAAGGGGTGGTAAAATGTTAGTACTTTTGTGTCCTACCACACCGTGAGATTTAACTAGTTCAGAGCTGTTCATACGAGCTTTCAAACGATTTACAATATTTGTTTTCAACGTTGTTGCCATAACATTTAATCCGGAGACGATCCAACGGTTTGCCCTAAATCGAACGTTACATATATTCCAGCGTCTGGACGAGAGAAGCTATCTTCTACAATTGCTTCTAAATGTCTTTCGGTCAAATCGCTCAATCTTAACTCTTTGGAGATCATTCCGTGCCCAACATGAAAATTTATGTCTGTAATATTATTATTACTAGAACGAAACAAGCTACCACCGGTGGTACCCCCCTTATTTGGCAAAACTTTAGACGACCTCATTTTACAATCTAATGCAATCTGTTTCCATCGATTTGTTTCGGCAACCATCAAGAACCACCATGATGAGGCCTACTATTTCTCATTTAAAAAGAATTTAAAAATATTTTAACGACATTAGTATACTGATATCGAACGCAATGTATATTTAAAAAAAAAAAAATACTCTTTTACCTATTGGAAAATACAAGTACAAAAATGCAAAATTATCGCGTGTGTGGTATGTAGTTGTTTTTACTCCCCAGTTATTTACTTTTTAAAAAAACAATTGAAGCAAGCGCAGCAATGCCTACTGC
>LT649980.1:0-10910 GCA_900128395.1 Stramenopiles sp. TOSAG23-2
CAGTAGTATTATTACTATTATTATTATTATTTATATCCTTGTTGTTATTATTATTATTATGTACATATTGTTGTGTTTGACTATTTAAATTATTGTTGCTTTTTACATTTTCTATTTCTATTGAATGTATATTATCATGATGATTATTATTATCAGACGAGATTAAAGCATTTGCATTTAAGTCATTTTGAGGTTTGTCATATAATGTTGTTTGTTCATTGTTAATCAATTCCATATTATTATTATTATTATATTCATTATTATTATTATTATTAGTAGTAGTAATACCATTAACGTCTTCTTTCATTGAATTTTCTTCATTCATTTTTGCAAGATACTTTTGGTATGCTGCATCTGATCCTGATCCAGTTGTACCATCAGATGAAGCGCCACTTCCCATTTTTTCTACTCAAAGAATGTGTGTCTTTTGTTTCAATCTGTTTCTATCTATTGATAAAGCTACACAGTTAAATCTATCTATGCAACCATCTATATATTATTATATGTGATGATATTTATTGAAAAAAATGTAGTATTGTTGCTCCCTGTTATTACTTTAATAAATGAAATATTATTATTATTTATTAGAATAGCTGGATAGCACCACAATACCTGTAATACAAGTTTTTTTGGCACCCGTGCTTCAGTTTCAACACAACAGCATCACAGCTCCCACCCAGACAGAGATCTAACAATTCATAGATTAGTATTACCTGGAACCTGGATTACCAGATTACTCCTAGCGATAGGATTATTAGTCTATAATAAATTAGAGTAAATTAACACGTTTATAACAAGATATAGATGTACAGTACAGTAAATCGACAGCGGACAACTTTAAAAACGCCTCTTCGTGCCTTCCTATTTCTTTCTGGCCTTAGTTCTTATTTCACTTATAGTGCTGTTGTTGTGCTAGCTAGCTACCTGCTATAGAGCTGGTGCAACAACAATAATAACAATAACAATAATGGCCCATAATAATAATAGTGCAATAATGGCAACACTGTGCTAATAATAAAAAAAAAAAAAGAACAATATTTTGTTCATACACACACGCCACAAAAATAATAATCATTATATTATAATAAATTGTATATAAATTGCTTCTACATAATCAAGTGTAATTGCTATCCAAAAGTACATTGTACCATATCATTGAAATAAATAAGCAAACAATGAGTCGGATTAAAACATTAAAAAGACCATTTACGAGGTTGCAACAAAGAAACTTGTATAAAAATATTGTCGAAAAAACCTCATCAATATCATCATCAAGGCAAGCTTTATTTTCATACAACCGGTTATCCACGCATACAACTTTTGTGAAATGTAATATAAAACATAATAGTAAAAACAATAATAAGAGTAATAGTTTTCGTCGTTATGGGAAGTCTTTTCCAAATTTATATCGAAAACAAGATTTTGCACATAAATTTCACACAACAAGTATTTTATTGAATAATGGTAAGGGTTCTGGTGGTAATAATAATAATGATGATGACAACAACAACAACTCAAATGTGAATAGTGCAACAACAACAACAACAATACCAATCGAAGCTGCGTTAGAACAGCCGGGCAGTGACAATAAAAAGAATACACTTAATTGGCTGCTGCGTTTGACTGGCTATTATGGCGACGAAAGTGTCAATATAAGACAATCTGGTGCTATGTATCAAAGCGTACTTTTGCATTCATCAAATAATCGTGCATTAGATTTTTTAGGTTTAGAGGATAGTTTTTATTTCAATCATTCAATAATTATTTTACATGTATGGATGCTTCATAGAAGACTTCGAAGTATAGAAATCAAAGATTTGCAACAAGATCTTCAAGAGCAATTGTTTGATAGGGTGTGGGAAGATACGACTAAACGTATTCGTGCGATAGGTGTACAAGAGCTATCTGTTAATAAATATGTTCGGGACGCGCAAGAATTTTCATTTGGTGCAGCATGGGCATATGATCAAGGTTTAGATGCTGATGATGAAGATGCATTACCAGGTGCGCTATTTCGTAATGTATTTCGTAGTGGGGAAGAAGTTGATGACGAGAAGGTGATATTATTATCCGAGTATGTATATTCGCAAGTTGAACATTTGGATTCGATTAGGGATGAAGATATTGTTTCTGGCAATATAACATGGTTAGCAATGCCAGGTATTGATGAAAGTAAAAATAATGATGCAGAAAATGCAAACTGGAGGGAAGCATTATCTGAGGATGGAAGAAAATATTGGTGGAACATTGAAACTAGAGAAAGTACTTGGAGAGATCCAACGACATCTAATTGATACGTACGTATATCTATATTATATTATAAAGCCCGTTTTAGATGAGTTTGTATATATGTTTGAGGAACTCTGTGTACATATAAGCATATATTTGGTTATTTGTTCTTTGTTCTATTTTTTATAAGAGAGAGTTTAACATTTAAAGATGATTTTTTTTATTATTATATATAAAATTAAATAATAAAAAAAAAATAATCTACTACTGGTAACAGGTAATATTATAGCTCTACATACTGTATCAACCAAAACCACACCAAACCTATCAAAGTAAAATAACACCTTAAACATTCAACACCTTTTCGGGGTGGATTATTTATTATAGATATATCATATAGTTTTATAGTAAAATATGTGTGATTTTATGGTATAGCACTATATATATTTAAGTTAATATAAAAAATTAATATGATTACCTTTCTCTCCTCATTTAAAACACCCCTCTCTCTTCTCCATCCTCTTTGTTCCTTCGTTCGTTCGTACTTTATTCTTGTTAATATACCATATCTCTTTTTACCTACAATTAATTATTAATATTACATTTCAATGTAGATATTTTAAATTTATTTTTTTCTTTTATATTTCTCGTCTTCTTTTACATTTTTCTCTCGTCTTTTCACCTGAATAAAATTTCTCTGCTAAATCACTTCTTCCCCATAACATCGATTGCCTTTTTGGTTTTTTTGCATCCCATACAGACATATTGTGTTATTTATTGAACAGCAAAATCACAGGGATTGGACAAGGGAGTGTGTATAAATATATCTAAATATTCGTTTCACAGCCTATATATCATAATTTCTACGTATATATAATCATTAAATGTATATATATGAATAATAATGTGGACATAATGGTTATGGCACTATGCATATTATTACCGAGTATAATAATATACATCATTTTGAACTTCCCAAGTGCTATGTCCATGCTAATGTGATAATTTATTCGTTGGGGCAAGGAAATCATTAATCGATTAACTGATGTGTCCGTATATTTGGCGTATGTTGTGCGTATGGCAACGCTATGTCTAAGTACAGTACATACTGTACAGTATCAACCAGTAAATGGACATATTGACATTGTATGAGATCGGGAGATGGAAAAGAGTCGCTACAGTATACTATGCCCTGTATGTAGGTAGTTGAGTGTATGTAGTAAGGAAAACCAATGGATATTTATATAGTATAAAATATAGTATTGTAATAATAACTGTATGGACTATATATAGATGGTGCGACAAAACAAAGTGCAAAAGTTTGTAAATTATAAATTATAAAATATAAATATGGGAGATGGGGAGAAGATGATGATGCCCACCACCGCCCAATAATAATAATAATAATAACGACGCAATAATTCTAGAATAATAAATAAATAATATATTGTACAAGTTAGTAATGATGAATTAGAATAAATAATATAGTTGCAAATACATCAAGAGTTCTTCCATTGAATGTTATATCCCATAGACACAGAGAGAGAGGAAGAAGAAAAGAAAGTGTCGCTTCAGTCAATTTTTTTTTGTTTGAATGTAAAAAAATTAAAAATTTCATATACAATATAATCAATCCGTAGAGTTTAGGAACTATATTTTTACAAAAATGGTTGTGAAAAAATTAAATAATATATTATTTAGTCCGAAACGCAATTTAATGGTTAAGCCAATAACATCTATTATCGCTTTTTTTTTCATTACGATATGTATTTGGACGTTATACACAGTAAAAAATACGCAAAGAATCCAAGCAATTAAAGCGTTATCATCCGCTGCAACTAATATAAAATCAACACCGCTGAAAATATATTTATATAACTTGCCAAAGCAATTTAATAAAAGATTATTAATAAATATAAAAAAAAATAAAAAAAGATATCAAGGTTATCAAGATCAAATGGCAGAAGCTGTCATATATTCAAAATTTATGAAAAGCAATGTAAGAACCAAAAATCCAAATGAAGCCGACCTTTTCTTCGTACCTCTTTTTTCAGCTGCCAGTATTTCTCAACTTGTACATAAACCAGAACGTAGAGAAAAAACTCGAAAACTAGTATTGAAAACACAAGAATATATAGAAAAGCACTATCCATATTGGAAAAGATATAATGGCGCAGATCACATATGGGTATTTACACATGACCATGGAATATGCTTTGATACGACAAATGAAAGGGCTTTTGAAAGTAAAACAATGAGAAAATTGATGGACAAGCTAAAAGATAGTATATTTTTAACAAATACTGGGGATTTGATGTCACCATGTTTCAACCCGAAGAGTTCAATTGTCATTCCACCATTTATTGATGATAAAAAACTATCGAATTTTTTCAATCGGGAAATCGGCGGTACATCACGTGATATTTTTGCTAGTTTTCGTGGCCAGACAACTTTGATCAAACCAAGAGATCCGTGGTTTCGTTATTTGATGCTCTATGGGAGTAAAGAGGATAAAATACATAATCATGGCAAAGGACCGAGAATAGAGCCTTGTTTTGATTGGGCTACAAATGCTGATAATTGTGCCACGTGTCAAAGCGCATGTTGTGCAGCAGAAATCACAGATGGTAGAGTTTACAGTAATGGTGTAAGGCAGCGGTTGTTGGCAATGTTTGGCAAAGAAGAAGCATACAAAAAGACTGGGTTTCTTGTATCGCGTAAAAAATCATCTCAATGGATGGACGAAATGAAACGTAGTAAGTTTTGCTTAGCGCCACTTGGATTTGCTAAATGGAGCATACGTTGCTTTGAAAGTATTGCTGCTGGCTGCATACCAGTAATTATTGCCAATAACTTAACAATGCCATTTGAAAACTATTTAAACTGGCCCGCATTTTCTATAACTATTAAAGAGACTGATATTTCTAAATTATCATTTATATTAGAAAGCATATCCCCAAGTAAGATTAGGGAAATGCAAGCTAATCTCGAACAAGTACGCTTGCATTTCACATATGGTTCCGTGCCAGATGTCGGTAAAGGGAAAGCATTTGATTTTATCGTCGATGAATTAAAAAACAAATACGTGGAAAGAAAACCCTATTTTGCACATTACAAGGATAGAAATCATATAGTTGTAGATTTACAATCTACTAATAAACATGCACTATGGAAGACTTGGGTGCCACTTGGAAAACGAAGAGTAGATTTCGTGCCTTATCCGCCAAGTTATAATCCGGATGTCAGTAGTAAGGATAAAAATATATGTTTAGCAACTCAATTAAGTAGCGATCGAGCAGATTTACTAGCTCGAATATTGTATAGATGGGATGGACCAGTTAGTGCTGCAGTATTAATTAAAAAAGGTGCTGAAAACGGAAATGAAAGAGTTGAAGATGTATTTTCGGAAGCTTTTAATGATAGGTTAGAAGGTGACCCAGATCAAGTTTTGTCCTTCTCGTATCTTCGATATGATGGGAACCACCCCTCTGAAAAGTTTCAGCATTATCCAGTGAATCGCTTGAGAAATATGGCTTTACGCGGTTGTAAATCCAATTACGTTTTTATATTGGATGTTGATTTTTTACCATCTGCAAATGCGTATAGAAATTTGCAAAAATATTATCATTTTCTTGATAATGAAGGACGAAACGCTTTAGTGGTTCCAGCATTTGAAGTAGATGCTGATGTTTTAAATTATGATTCTGGTGCAATGGACAGTGTTCGTTACAAAAATAAGTTGAGACAATTGTATATGGTAGACAAACGAAAACGATGGCGCGATACTCCACGAACAATATCGAAAGCTAGGGCATTTCAGTTAATGCATTATAAAGATGGTCACCATCCTACTAATACAGAACAATGGATGCATTCGTCAAAGCCATATACTGTGCAATATAAGTGGGGTTATGAACCATACCTGTTATTGAAACGACCTTTTCCTTTATTTGAGGAATCGTTTATTGGTTATGGCCAGAATAAAGTATCGTATGCGTATCATTTAGCCGCTGCTCGATTTTCATTTATAGTAGTCCCTGATGTATTTATCATACATGTTCATACTGATAAAAGTATTGGTGTCAAAGTTGTATCAGATGATGCACATTTTAAAATCAACCAAAAAGCAATTGATATTATCAAAATATCAAAAGATTTCACCGTGGGGTGGAGCTGTTGGCGTCCTTTTATTGACAAAATCGATAAAATCTATGGCTTTCGAGCAGTTGAACCTTGCTGGGTGTCCGAGTATGTTTGGAATGACGTAAATTCTAAACGTGGAGAGCAGTGTGTTATTAACGTTTAAAAAATGTCGCGTGTAACCCTAACTTCGTACTACCGTATCATGTACGAGTATGAAAATATGTTGATCTGTACCACGCTTGTTAATATATTCGTACGACGTATGCATACGAAGTATAACGCAAAATGAAATATAGCGAGAGGAGAAAAATAATTTCGTATACACACAGATGTAAATATAATTTAAAGTTTACGCGCATAAATTTATTTTTTTTTATAAAAATATTTTAATAATATTCTAATATCTCAGAACATATTCTCTATGATAATATAACTAACGAATATACGTATGCATATATAAAGAGAAAATTTATAACTTTAAGATTTTAACCATCATTTAACACGCTATAAAATATCATTACGCGTATTTCAGTATGATATGCATATTATCATACGTATCAGATATACGAGTATAATATTAATTAAAATACGCGCGTACTTTATATATATACAGTATCATATGAGTAAGAGAACATTTTATATATATCATACAATGATATGTGTAATAATTTAATTTACGATATTTACGAACCGTAAAATAAAAAAAAAATATACGTGAAGCGTATGATACTTCATGTATTATTGAGATAATATATATCATAGGAGACTAAATATTATAAATATCATGCGACGTATGTTTCGTATGAGATACCATACTCGTATCATCATACACGTGTAAAAAAAAATATATTTTTCCTAATGCATATAGTATTATCATATTTTTCAATATTGTTCATTACCAACTAAGATTCCAATTGCTTGATTAATAAGATCGTCCCGTTTCTTTGGGTACATTGGGGAGTTGGAGTAGGGGGTCAATTGATGCTGTTGTGCCAATGAATTTTCATCATCGATATAAGTGGCTTGTCTAGATGTAGCTCCTTTTGCCTTGGCAGTGTACCTATATAAATCACCCGATGTACCACTTTTTTCATATCGCATTCTCGGTCCTTTTATTTCTTCAATTGAATCTTGGCTCAAATCGCTCTTTGACGACCGTGCGGTCGACATCAATGAATCTGGTGCGTTTAGCTGGTGCTTTTTAACATTGCTTAATCCAGCAGTAAGCAGCATTTGATTAGTCGAGTCCTTCATATTATTGTCTTTCGTTAGCAGCGTTGGTTCTGTATTTACTCCAACGCCTCCTATATCCTCATCTATATTGCTACCCTGATTATCTTGTTCTCGTTTCCATTGATACACCATGCCCATATCTGCGAGTTTCTGTCTAAACAAAGCTTTCTGGCGACCGAGAACACCTCTCCAATTTTTTTGGATCATCCTTGCCGCTGCGTTGCGCCGTCCGTCGGCTATAGCTTTTTCCTTTCTATATTTTGGCATTTGGTGTCTCACTTTGCAACCTCGAACCCATGATTGTATTATTATAGCTGAAAGGATTTCTGATCGATCTGGTACTCTAATCCATGATCGCTTCTTAAAGCGCTCTTTTTCTTGTTCGAGCTGATTTCTCAACTGCTCAGCGGTGGCACGATCCAATTCTCTCTTTTCTCTTGCAGACTCTAAGCCCTCTCTAAACGCTAGTAATTGCCTTTCTTTTTTGGCATTTGTAACTAATTGTTTTTTGTGCTTCTTCATGAGCCCGCTAAACCTATTCTTTTTCTTTGCTGCCGCTTTTTGCTTCTCTTTCTCTTGATCGTCTTGAATTTTTTTCTTTAACATTTCATTCTCTTCTCTTTCTCGGTTCAGTTTTATCATTGCAGTTAAAATTTTTCTGTTTTTTCGCACCAATTTCGACATAGACTTGCGTGTGTGCTGCTGGGCTCTTACGACTTCTGCTGCATGATCTGCTTCTGCCTTTTCCTTTTTCATTTTTAATGTTTGCAATTGCAATTCAAAAGCTTCCTTTGCTTTTAAATATTTCATCTGCTTCAACACTAACGGTCTAAGGGAATTTTTGGATGCTCTCTTTTCACCTATTAGTTCACTTTGTGATTCTTTTTCCTTCACTACCTCTGCTATTTGTTGTATGGCTACATCGCGTTTTTCCTCTAATTGCTGCCGATCTTGCTCTATGGCTGCCAACGATGCCCGCATCTTATCCTCTGACTCTTCAATCGCTTCTGCTTCTATGCGTTTGCTCTTTTCCTTCTCTTGGTTAAATTTCTTTTCTTGGGCCATTTTTACGGCTTGAACTTTTGATCCACTGCTCTTTTCACCAATATTTTCTCCAGGCTTTGCATTAATTCTATCTTTAGCTGTAGTTGATGGAGTTGGCCTTTTGTTTATCTTTAAATGAAGCAATGCATTATTCATTTTTAGATTACGTATCTGCTTTCTTTCTTTTTTCAGTTCCTTGGCCATCTCTTGGTACTCGTCATATTGCTTTGACAACTTTGCTTTGACAATTAAAGCACTTTTAATTTTTGTACTTATTTCTTTCAGTTTGGCATCATGTGTTACTTTTAAAATTTCTTTTTCTTGTTCCTCTTCTGCTGCCTGTCTTTCTTTTTGGTGCTTTAACTCCATCTCTTCCAATTTCTTTTTTAAATTGTCTATTTCGGCATCATTGCTTTCATTTTGTAATTTAATTTTTGCAATTTCTGCGTTTGCTGCTTCTTCAGCTTTTATTTGCTCTTCTGATGGAACATGTTGAACGGCTACCTTTTGCGGTGGCACTGTATCTTTGGTATTTTCATCAACTTCATCTGGTACTGCCTCGTCGCCTCCCATACGATCCATATTGCTAAATGGATCGTTGTCTTCCTCTGGTGGCATACTTTCGTCGCCTTCCATTCCAGGAAAGATGTCGGCATCAATGGCTTCTTCGTCGATTTCAATAGATGCATTTTGAGCGGAACTCAATTTTTCTCGCATTTCTTTAAGTGAAGCCGTCGAACTGTGCACTTCGCTAACTTTATTATTCAAAACAGATAGTTGCGGATCCGTTGCCTCTAGTGCTTCCATTTTTTCAACAGTAGACAACGCTTCTTTATCTTTCTCCGATTCTTCAAAATCGAGTTTTCTACTTTTGAGCAACAAACTCTCCTCCTTTAAGGCAGCATCTTGACTTTGTTCAAGCTTCTTCTTTTCACGTTCTAAGCGTATCTCGATATGTTTAATCCGTTCTTCTACTTCAGTCAAGCGATTTTGATATTTTTCTCGTATGTTAGCCTCATGCCTAGCAGCCTGGTCATTAATGGCCTGCTCTGAGTTCATTCTCAACTTCGACAATTCAATTTGTTTCGACACTAAAACCTCTAACTTTCCATTTAAAACAGATTGCTTTTTCTTAAGTTCCAGTGCTTTCTCATCCGGGGCAATGATAATTATATCATTATTGTGGGCTATTTCCGATTTAATTTGCTTTTCTTGAATTGCTGTATTTTCCTCTTCTTCGCCTATTTTGTTTGCATAGGTCTTCTTCAATGACGAAATGGCATCCCTAAGCTCCTGTTTGATTTGCATCTCAATTTGTCTTTTTGCAGATTTTGCTTCATTTCGTTGCTCTTCCAGAGAACCTGATGCCTTAGTGAGTACGCCCTCTAATCTTTCTAATCCCCCCTTCAATTTTTCATTTGCCGCCATTTCATCTTCTCTCAATCTCTCTCTCTTTTCTCTCTCACTTTCCCGCAAATCTAAATCTATCCGATGACTTTCTATTGAAGAAACTTTGATTTCATTATCCAATTTTACAGCTTGTTTTTCCAAATCTTGTATTGCGTATTGACTATCTGCGTCATTACTATTTTGCGCCTTTTTCACTTGGTTTGCCAAAGTTTTTCGCTGTCGTTTCATCTTTTCGAGTTTATCCCGTAAAGACAATTTTGTGTCTTCTGCCATAGCATGTAATTCCGACATATGTTCTTCGTGTGTTGCTCGCAAGGTCCTCCTTTCGTCTTGTGTATCAGAGACAATATTCCACGCTTCATCTGATACATCGTCAATAGCATTTTGCCCTTCAAGAGCATTCGAGATGTTACTTAAAAGTGATGTAACGCTTTCGCTGATTGTTAATTCTTTTTTTGTAAATTCGTGATCAATATCATTGGTCATTTCTTTTTCTATGATCTTCATTCTTTCCGCTATGTCAGCCTCTAGTGCTTCTAGTTGCTGTCTTTCCATCTCATCAACTGCTGCGATCCTCGTTTTTTCGTTAGTATCACGCTCCTCCTCAAGGCACCTTATGACTTCCTCGGCAAATTTATTCAATTTCTCTTTTTCATTATCAATTTCTTTAATTTTAATATTCAAACTTTCTATTTGATTTTTTGCACCAGGTGTGTTTTGTCGCGACAATTCATATATGTTATCTCTCAAAGCATCTTCCTTCATCTCCAAAATGTATCTTTCACTATCTAAAGATCGAAGAAATGTCGTTAATATGCCTTGCTTTTGTCGAACAAGCTGTCCCGCCCCCA
>LT649982.1:0-10862 GCA_900128395.1 Stramenopiles sp. TOSAG23-2
ACTATCTAAATCATCATCGTCTTCACTATCATACCCATATATATTATCATTTAAATCATTAGTATTATTATTATTATTATTATTATTATTGCCACTAGTAATACCATTATTTGGTGAAGAAACTAATGTTAAATTTGATGGGACAGGTACTGCAGCTGCAATGGTAGATGAATTGATAATAATTGGATTGTTTACGTTGATATTGTTGTTATTATTGGTATTAACCGTAGTCGCATTTATATTATTGTTGTTCGTTCCACTTGCCATGTTACTACTATTATTATTACCATTACCATTATCATCATCTTTATCCAATGTTTCACCATGTTCACGTTCCCAAATTTGCATTTCTGTTGACATTTCCGTATAAAATTCATTGAATTCACGTTCACGTTCTAAATGTATACGATTACTACGTTTAATCCTAGAATTCGTTAAGATATCATCCGGTATATTACTACTAATTGGTAATGCTGCAATTGTTGCTGTAGTCATATTGTTACTACCATCACCACTCGACGACGATGCACCACTAGTAAGAGCAGCACGTCGATTCCCACCAGTACCTGAACCACCAATACCTGCAACTGCTAATGATAATAACGTACCACTTTCCACATTACTTAATAATAATTGTCGATTTTTTGCTTCCAACATTCTATTTCTAGTAAAACTTGGTGGGTCACATTCTTCTGGTAAATCAATCGTTTCAAATTCTTCTGGTGTTAACAATGCAGTAGGTGTTTGACTGAATTCACTTAAACGATTACGTAATGTTTGATCACATATCCGTGTCACACTTATAATGTCTTTTTGCGTTCGTTTAAAACCATGCATACCACTTGCTAAAAACAATGCCGCTGCACAAATACCAGCTGGTCTTCTACCAGTTTGTATCCAATCTTTTTTAAAACGTTTCACTAAACGCAATGCCGTCATTGCAACTTGATGTGTTTTTTCCCCGCCACCAAATTCCAATTTACTGCTAAAACGATGTATGTACAATGTCGGTTCAATTAATGGCAAAGATAAATTCAATAAACGACAAAATTTTAAAAAACATGTACCTAATTCATATACATTCACTTGCAATGCATCACTGAAATCTATTAATAAATATGGTGATTTCTCTGTACGACATACGATATATAAACATGCAGCGACGACATGTGCAGTACGTCGTCCTTGTACAAAATTACGTTGTACGGCTAATAAAAATAAACGATGGGCACTATCAACATAATGTTGCCCTAAACGTAATTTAGCTGCTAATTGTGCAATACGTTTCCGTCCATTATTAATAGTAATTTCTCTAGATTCTTTTGAATATGTAATACTACGATTTGACATACCAGATGTAAATGATTTTGTTGCAGTAGCAGCAACATATTGACCAACAATTGAGGATGAACCACCACTTGATTCTGCAAATTGTACGGATGATACGATGGTATTTTCTTCAATCACCGTACCACATGCCATGCATACAGCATTTCCACTTGCATCATCACGGTCAATATTCGTAGAACCACATTTTGGGCATATTGTACCAGATTGTTGTTGGGATTGTTGTTGTGCACTTGCTGTTGTATTGGATGATGTAGTTGTAGTTGATGATGATATACTTATCGGTATAGCAATATTTGTTTTTGTAGTAGTTGCTGTTGTTGATGCTGATGATGATATTATTGTTGGTATTGCTGCTATTGGTGCTTGTATGGATGATGGTGGTAATATGATATTGTTATTATTGGTGTTGGTGGTGTTGTTGCTTGTGCTTGGGGATAAAATTTCGTTATTATTATTATTATCATCATTATTTTGTTCTAGATTTTTTTGTACTGACGGAGTCGATATGATGGTTGGGATACTCATGTTTATATTGTTTGCAATACGTGTATTTGTTTGCCTTTTTCTTAATATGTAAGTGAACGTATTTGTTGTACGTGTGTATTTTTGTTTGTTTTTGCTTGCACTTCTTGGGAATAATATTATTCGATGTATATATTTTACTCCTAATTTTACTCCTAATTTTAGCTAAATGTTCAGTGATTTTGAGTGAATTTATTAAAAAAAAAAATTACAGTTTGGGGGAAAGGAAAAACGAGCCGCGTGGACAATAAATATTATATTATCGGGTGTGCAAGTATCCGATGATGTTCGGTATTTCAATTTTATGTATCTGTATATATCGATAATCTGTATAATTACACCAGGTCCATGTGTCCATGTCTCTCTGGTCTGGTGAACAGTTTAATTGTAATGTGTGTTTGTTTGTTGGGAGAGGAGAGAGGAGTGGCAGTTAAAAATAAGAATGAGGAGGGAGAGGATTATATAGGATATTGTAGTTGGTAGTATATAAATATTAATATATTATATCTTCTGCCCATATCATCATCGATTTCACTTGTTGATACCCGTTTGATCCATCTATTTTATATTGTTTTATAGCTTTTAATTGTGATTTCATATTATCACTAAGTTGATTATTACATAGGTTCAAGTAATCTAATGTATTGTTTGTTTTTAATACATCAATAATACTTTGTATTCCACTATCATCAGTAATATTATTATTATCTAGGGACAATAACCATAATGTATTGTTTGTTATGTATTGTTTGTTTTTAATACATCAATAATACTTTGTATTCCACTATCATCAGTAATATTATTATTCTGTAGGGACAATACCTCTAATGTATTGTTTGTTTTTAATCCTTCACCAATACTTTGTACATCAGTAATATTATTAAAAGATAGCCACAATCTTGTTAATGTACTGTTTGTTTTTAACAATTCACCAATAGCTAATGCATCCTCATCCGTGAGATTCGTTCCACTCAAATTCACTTCTGTCTTTGTACCAATCTCCTGTTCCCATTTAATATATGCAGCACTCTTTTTCTTGTCTACTGCATTGGTTTCATTTTTATTATTATCACTTCTTTGGTTATTTACATCATTTAAATCAATATTAACATCTTCTAAAGAAGTAAATAATAATTGATTCGATGGACCTATCATATTCTTGATGTCTTCTGGGATAGTATTTGTATTAAGAAAAGCTTGTTTTATTTTAATTACTTTAGCCAATGCTTTTCCACCAATGCTTTTCCGCGAATCGGAATGGATTATGATAGGCTCTTCGTTAACTTTTCCTCGTTTTGCATTGGGCTTTTTTATGGCTGTCTCGTTAGTATCTAAATCCTTGTAATCATTCTTCGCATTTTCATTTAAATTACTTTTTGATGGTATTTTTTCAATTTTTGTCAGCGATTGACTTTGCTTCTCATAAATCTTATTTCTCTCTGAATCTGGTATTTGCCTTTCATCCAATTCTGTAGTCCACATACTGTGATAAAGACCATATTGTACCGGTTTATCAACTATGCCAACAAATAATTTTGCACGTGTAATAGCACGATATACAGATGCTTTCTTCCTATCTAATACCGGCTCTTCGATACCATCATCTATTGTCTCATCAAAGCCTACAATAATTGCTGCATCATATTCTAAACCATCTTGATTCGAAATTGTATCAACCACTATTTGTACTGATTTATGTACTAATTGAGGGAACATACCAAACATTTTTTCTGCATTTACAATGTTAAACTTGTAACGATCATTTTCCCCATTTAATAAACTGCTAATTTGTTTAGAAAATTTAACAATTTGTAGATTTTCGTTATCATCAGGTAAAATTATTACAACATGGCCATCACTTAAACCATTCCATCCACCATCATCATTGTTGCTAGAGGTTTTAAAATGAATTAATGCATCTACCGTTTTTAAAGCAAACTGTTTATATAAATCATTAGCTTTATCAGAATTGCTAATTAAAAATGGTTCAATGCGACTTCCGAATTTCTCAGAACATGATGGACGATCTATGTTTTTTCTAAATAAATGCGATAACAAGGTAATTGCTTGTGTTGAACGTACAACATCACGAAGTTCAATTGTGAATACCTCTTCATTACTTTCCAATGCACCCTTTATTGCATTATTAATCTCTCGTATTGCAGACGGTCCTTGATTATCATCGGAAAGTATTACACGTTGTTCTGCGTCTTCAAAATGCCTTAATATTCGTCTCCATGTCTTATCATTGTTACGTACAATATGATGCGCTTCATCAATAACGACTAAATCATATTTCTTGATTGTTTCATCAATAGGTACAAATTTTAAATACACATTCATCTGATCGTCAATTTCAAGTGTTGCTTTTTGTGGATGCTCGCCTGTCTTTCTTGTGCAAAAATGTACTTGATTTAAAATCGATTCGGGATCATGTTGTACTCTATCAATATTATTATCTTCTTCCTTTTCTCCCTTGGTCTCATCATCATTGTGTTTAACTTTCCTACTTAGCATGCGTATTAATATCCATCGTATAAAAAAATAAGCAAATCCATTTTGTGTACATGCAAAAAGTATATTTGCATTTGGGTTTTCATTTAACATTTTACAAACAAAATGTAAGCCTAAAAATGTTTTACCCGTACCAGCAAATCCTTTTATATGAACACAACCGATGTTTTGTTTTTCGTTTATCGCAGTCGTATATTTTCTGTATTTCTTTTTTTGTTCTTTTTTCAACTCATCTTGTGCTAATAATTTTAATTCGCAAATTTTCCGAAGCTTCATTATCATGTCAGATGATATATTTTGTACTAATACATCATTCAATTCCATTTCTTGTTTAATGTGGTCATCATTCAATCCCATTTCTAGTGCAATGCATCGTATTGCTATAATATTATCGTTTGCGTTTAAAATATCTACAATTTTCGAAAAGTTCTCTTTGCTACTGTCTATAAAATTGCGGAATTGTTTATAAAATATTTTATCATTGTCTGATACCTTGTTATTGGATGTAACAGCACCTTTCAAGAGCAATTCTTTCACTCGTTCAATGTATATATTTTTAATTTCCGCGTTGTTTTGTTGAAAAAATGGATCTCCGCCTTGATGTTCCTTTGATAAATCAAAGATCGTATCATAAATCATCAGATTCTTTGCTTTCCAAATTTGCCATTTTTTTACCTTTAAACTTACAGATATTGTACTAAATTCAAAAGCATCTTTGGGTGGTTTCTGATTTACAAAAAGTTGATAATAAAAATCTACACTTAAAATTGGTGCAGCAATAGATGAAACTTTTGTTTTAAAACCATACGAATATAAACCACCTCCATCAATAAAATATTGAACAATGTTAGAATTTTCAATAGCTGTTTCGCATGCACTCATCGTAAATAACGTGATGCCACTTTTGAGTAACATATTGATGAATAGTTTATAATCAATCCGTTCCAATGCCATGGGATTACTTTTAGTATCAATAAATGTAAGACCTAAAGGAACATCCCCTCCATCCAATTTTCCATGACCAATAAAGTGCACAAATCTATACACATTTGTTTGTATTTTGGTTTTAAAATCATCTACTGTACCTTGAAATATTTCAGCATCAGTTATGTTTTTGATTTTCTCGGCTTCTGCAATGCTCTCCTTAAAATCTACAGCAAGAAAAATTATCCCCTTTTCACCATTATATGACATGTTGGCAATACGATGTTTCTCAATTTTACTGTTTTCTAATGTTTTAAGACGCGCAGTAAGTTTTTTAATATCATTGGCATTTTTTTGGACTTGATTCATCAATGTTTTAATCTTTTTACATTCAATTGAAAACTGTTCAACATATTTCTTTTGCTCCTCTGTGAATTCCTGGAATATATCTTGCTGTTCTTTCAATTCTTTTATACATTGAAGATTTAATGTATTTAAAGCATTATTGCATACAATTAAATGTTTACCATTTTGCTCCCGATTTTTCATTTCTTCCTCAGAATTTACTGGACTACCATCATGAAATGTTACTAATGGTATTCCTATTTTTTGGCCTAATTCCCATAATTGATCAGCCATTGGCCCGGCATCCATATCGCCAGTTAAATTGCCATATTCATCAAGCCATTCATAAATATGTAATTCTAAATCTTCGGTCACTGATTTTAATATATTATTAGGACATGTTTCCATAATTAATTTAAAATTTGGATCGCTAGTAACTTTTAATTGACGTGCTTTTAATGTACCAAATTCACCATGGTTTGCTTTTATTTCCTCAAAATTATTAGAATCATTTATTAGTAAGTCGACCGGTGAAACTATGTTATCAGTTGGAGCAGTACCAATTTCAGCTGCTTTAAATACTACTTTACTATTTTCATCCTGTGGATCCCGTTGGCGTTTTTTTTGTCGTATAACTTTTCTTAATAGCTCTTGTTTTCGTTGTCGTTTCAATTTGATTGTAATTGAATGAGTATTTGAAGTGTGCCTTTGTCCTTTGAATATTTTGTTTTCCTCATGTTTAGTAAGAACCACAGTAAAATCATCAAATTCTAGTTTTAATGGATTTAAGACTTTATTATTAGTTTTGATTGATTCTACGTTACTTTCATAGCTACTTTTAAACCATAATTTAATTATTCCAAATTTTTGTGGATCTTCATTCCCTATCTGAATAACTATGCGATACTCAATAAATTCATTACTTCCCTTTTCTGTTTTGTTGTCCAGCCAATTAACATAAAAACTGCATCTTGAGTTTTCAATTTTATCGTTTGATCGATTTAGTATAAAATATTCATGTTCGTTATCTTCGATATGAGAAATGATATTTTTTGGACTATCTGTTTTTAGTTGAAACTTCAACATTCCATTATTTTTTATAATTTCGGGATATACTTTAATTTGTGTATAATTTGCATTATTATTATTATTGTTGTTGTTGTTGTTGTTGTTAGTATTGCTATTGCTACCGGTAGCATTATTAATGACGACACGATTGTCATTATTGTCATTGCCGTCGACGTCGTCGTAGTTATTGCTATTGTTGTTATTGTTGTGGGTACTATCCACATCCATATCACTCATTGTTTAATTTTGCTTTATGAAAACTTAAAAACTGTACCAACTATACTAAGTATACAATTTAATAAATCTAATAAATATGGAATTATTCTTTAACGCGCGTTGTACGGTTATCAGTATATGGCCTGTCGTTATCTGTGTACGTGTATTATTATCAATTGTATTTGTGTTTTTCCTATGTTTACTTATTCGGTTCAAAAGAGATTGACTTTCCCAAAAGTATAATACCAAGTTTTCCTGTCTATATGGATATATATATTTATTATATTTTATATATTATGGGTACAGGTAGAGCAACTATAAATAACTCTAGCCTGTGCAGTGCTAACGTGCTAGTATTTTATAAAAAAAATGCAAAAAAAAAGAGGGCTTGCAAATTTTTTTTGTTTGCAAAATAAAAAAAATATTTGCATTTTCACAATGGAAATAGTATTAAAATGCAAATATTTAATCTAAATATTCAATCATAAATCCAAATTAGCTGATCCTGAACTGGAGTTCATTTCAATTAACATATAAACAACATCACGCACTGGATATCAAAAATGACTAAAAGGACATTAATCACATAAATAACCATATATATGCATATATAAGCAAAAGAAGAAGCGGCGAGGAAAAGACGAAGTGCTAAAAACCAAAACAAAAAAAGAGGAACAAAGAAAGAAAAAGAATTAAAAAAGAAAAGAAGATTACGTAATGAAACTTATACAATTATTATGTGCATGTGCATTTATCACATGCGTTTATTTATCAACCACTACGGTCGTTGATGCAAAAGATGTAAAAGGTACAAGTACTCCTTCGAGTGACGTGCCTACCCCTTTCTCTGAAAGGGTTCACCACATTCGTGGTGTCACCGATGCTAGAGACGCAGTAGCAGACCTTGAAGCCAACCCAGCTTGCGAACCGGTAAAGGTGAAGTGTTTAGCAGACGCAGAGTGTCGAAGAGAGCTAAAGCATGTAATTGAACGTGTTCATTCCGACTCAGGTGAAAACTGGGTACAGTCATATGTTCCAAAACATACGTTAGCTTCTGATTTCAAAAGTTGCGAGATGGCTTATGCTTTTAAAGCTAAACCATCGTTTGTTGTTGGCAAAACTATATCAAATAGTAACAGTGCCTCAACACCCGCAGAGGCTATTGCCAACGCGGCTCGCGTTATTGCAGGGACTGCAATGCCATCCGATGCCGATGCATTGCTTGATCAACCAATGGCCGCACTAGAAGTTTCATTTCAAGTATTCCCAGGGCTTGACAAAGCTACAAGTGTTGAGACAGTTATTGAATCATTACCGAAAGAATGGAAAGAATGGAAAGGTGAAAATTATTTGGAGGCATCATTAATTCCTCTTACACTTGGTTCAAGTGGGCAGTTATTACAACGAAACTTTGCCATTAATACCATTAGCACTGCGATAGGGAACATGTCACAATTGATGGTAGCAGCGAAAGTTATGGCTACGAATCAAATCAGTTTTGCTTTTGCAGCTGGTAGAGCAACTGCCACTCTAAAACAACTTACTCAACAAGTAAGTGAATGTGACTGCCTCATTGGAAATTGTCACACGTGGATCCGTGTCGACTGTGAGACCACTACGGTAACAATACCGCGTGGAGATACAAATGCTGAAATGGCTGATATCGAAACTATTTTATATATTGAAATAGCCAAAGGTATAATTAAGAATACCTCCACTGATGCTGTTGGATTAAATATGAAGAACGAGGAACATCTTGCAAGATCACCAGGGCTTTCATCTAGTAAGAATCAATTGGCACCGATCCAATGGACACCAATCGAAGCTCTTATTGATATCATCGAACCTAAAATTGAAGAGGAAGTGAAATCCTTACTACAACCGACCGACAGTAAAATTGTTGAAAAATTGCAAAAAGGTTTAAAATCTTTGGCGCAGGAGACAAATACAATAGTTGATATGGCTGTTGACAAGCAAGATGTGCCAGAATTTGTAACCATTTCGCTTTATGATTTCGATAATACAACGCAAACGAAACTGCTAAAGAAGATTGAAGGGTCGGAAAAACAAGCACGATGGAACCAAGCATCATTTATCAGTATGACAAAAGGCAAATTAAACTATTACACTGCGTACTTTGAATATGTACAGGGTAAATTTGACCTGGTGATGTGCACATTATCATCAAAATTTGATGGCGATAAAATGGAAGTGGATAAAAATGTCTGGTATGACAAACAAGGCATACGCCACGAAAATATTACAGTGAAACACTCGCCATATTCACGAAATGACACATTACGTTTGCAAAACCAAATGGAGTTGAATTGTGATCAACAAGCGTACAACCAATTGAAGGGGCAGCGTGGAAATAAAGCCAAGGGGTTGATCAATGCGAACTTAATTTTCCATCCACCAAGTTGGTTGGCGCACAATCATGTAATAAAGGTTCCAAATTTACTAGCAAAAATTATAAGTCGTCCAGATATATTGTTACTTCCAGTTCCTGGAAGTAAATTCCACATGTATGCTGTTATTGCAAAGAATAACTCAAACGAAGATGCAATGAAAATGTTTGAAAATGCAATTTTAAACACTAACGGTATAGTGAAAAAAATTGCTGGTGCAATATCAGACTTTATTAGCAGTGAGCATTCATCTGTGAAGTGGATCTCCCGCCATGGGGAATTTTCAAGATTTTTTGAATCGGTTAATGCATATGTCATACCAGGTATCAAAAATACTGACGATTGTATGAAGGCAATAAAAATAATGGTAGAGGCGACGATATCTGATAACGCAGAAAAGATAATTGAACAGTTGAGTGTTTTACTGCTCTCACACAAAAACACAAGTGGGTGGACAAAACACAATGTGCTTTTCAATGCAACAACAGGTGGTCGTGCGAGAACATTAAGCTTTCTTCATATTGTCGATGAGGACGGTTATGTTGATTTAGCGTATTGTTCTATCAATGCTACTTTTCAAACATTGGGTGATATTCAAATCACCAGTACCACACCTAAATACCTTGGTGGTTTATTCAGTGGTGATACGAAAATCACGGAGGTCGTAGAGCCACCATACTGGACTCAGAATGATACTGAAACGTTGGATGAGTATTTCAGTTTGATGTGCGAAAAGTATTTTGCACAAATATTGGGTTTGCCACCAATTCATGTTCCACCAATCCCAATTCACCATTAAGAGTATTGGTTAAATAAAGAGGTGTGTATGGACAGGTTGGGAGTTTATTTAATGTATAACTCCATTATATCACGTATTTCGATAGTTTTGGTAATCGGAAAAATAACAAAATCCAAATTTTACAAAAAAATAAAACATCATAGATCGACACATTGTATATTGTATGGTACAACGCGTTCTGGTAAAAACAATAATATATCATATATATACGGTATACGGTATACGGATGGATATATGGCATGGCGAACGATGACTGGCCAATATATACGAAGGTAATAATAATATCATATATACGAAGGTAATATATATGATATATATAATGACAATGTGGCATAATAGCATTTTAAGTTTGTGTGTGTGAAAGAGAGAGAGGCACAGAGAGAGAGATAAAATTTTATTATGTTTTAAAAATTCACCAAAAAAAAAAAGAAAACAAAAAAAAAGTATATCAAAAACTTCTTCATCACTTCTTCTTCCATCAATAAAGAGAGGTGCAGAGTGCAGAGTGCAGAGCTTCTGTTCTGACATTGATGCGATAGATATATTTCACTGATGCTAATGCTATGTCCATGCTTTATCCACTCCAAACACCTAACCCTAATTTTTTGCAATCAACTCGATGCTATTCCCATACTATTTATATACTCCCGAACCCCAACCCTAATAACATTGCCCCTTCACGGCGTGGCCAAAACATTCAAATTTAGACATAGGAG
>LT649983.1:0-10854 GCA_900128395.1 Stramenopiles sp. TOSAG23-2
TATTCATGATGTATTACTTTCTTCGGCGTACATATATGAATAATATTGCATGTTTCAAAGAATAAATATTTTGAAAAAACTTGACTGCTTTACTTCTTTACCAGTTTTTTTCCTCCAGCCGCCAGCTAGTAAATTTATACATGTGTATAATAAGCTGGAAGAAGGAAATCTCAGCTGGGGGGACGAGGATGACTCTGCCAGTCGTCTGCGAATTTAATCATCCGCGGGTCTTCTGCCTTTTCTCCTGTTTCTAGTGCTGATAGTGGCCAGGCACTAAATATTTTTAGTACAAATTTTAGTATACTATAACCATCATCATCTCAAAAATGCCTCACAGCACTCAGCACTCAGCACCTCACAAATAATCAAATAAATAGGTAATAATAATAAAATACCTGGTATTATTAGTATATTATAATTAGAATAATAGGTGTTAGCTGGATGGTTAGATAGGACTGTGCACCACAACAACTATACAATTTCTACATATATGGATATATATGGATATATATATATTTTTTTATCATAATATTACTCATAATAAGATATAGTTATCACTTCCATCAAGTACATATGTAAGATAGATACAAAAAACGGAAACATTTTTCACAACCTTCTTCGTTTGTGTTCATATTGATTGACTATGTTTCAATCCACGCGCACGTATAAAGATAAAAAACAACCACTCCTTTCAAAGAGTGCAAAATATACAACTTTTTGTGGTTTAATTTGTTTTGTAATTGCCCTTGTATATACAAGTTCAGTCATTTTTGGGAATAAAAATAAACTAGTTGCAATAAATAATAGTGATGATGATGGGATTGGTATAAATAAATATGGTGGTAGTGACAGTGACGATCAAGAAAATACGAATCGAAACAAATATAGAGGAGGTGGTGTTTTAAAATCATTAGGTATTGGTACAAATACTAATTATTTTACAAAAGCGAAAGAAAGACGAATGAAAAATCGGCTTAAAGAGCTAGAAGACCAAGTAGCTATATATACACGGTTATTGGAGGAAACAAAAGGTTTAAAGGAGGAAGATCATAAATCATCCATAAGAAAGTTAGATAAAGCAGAAAAAGATGCAGCGGATGCAAAACGTTTATTACATGAGCAATCTACTTTGAAATCATTGCAAAGCAAAGGTGGGAAAACGGAACGTGATGTATCAATTTTACCACCTTTAAAAATTTATGTATATGATATGCCAGAATTTTATAATAAAGAACAAGCAAAAATAAATCCTGATTGTCGGCATGATTATTCTACAACATGGCAAACAAAATATACACTGGAGGTATACTTGCATGAGCAATTATTGAAAAGTCCATTACGAACAAAAGACCCTGAGGAAGCAAATTTATTTTATGTGCCACTTTATATCTCATGTTTTATGCATGCTAGAGCAACAAATTTTTATAGTGCAAATGACATGGTACAAAAATCATTGCATTGGGTACAAAGGAAACATCCATTTTGGAACCGTACGTTGGGCCGTGATCATGTATGGACATTCACGCATGATATTGGTGCATGTGTAGCTCCATTTCGCACGATGCGGCATTCTATTTTTATTACCAATACTGGTGAATTACATGATCGTAGTCGTGCCATGGCATATTATACTGGCATGTACTCCCCCGATTATCAGCAAAAGAAGCGTGATATGTCATTACCATGTTATACGCCATGGAAAGATATTGTTGCTCCACCTATGATAAATGACCAATCGTTGATTGACTCCAAAGGTGGGAGTAAAGAAGGACATCATAAACGTACTGTACTTGCCTCGTTTCGTGGAACTATATTAACAGGAGGCACTTGGTCTATGTATAGTCGTTTTATACGTCAAAAATGGAAAACATTATATGAAGGGGATGAGGAGATACATATTACCGCTGTGCATCCACGGGAAGGAATGGGTAGCAGAGAAAAAGCAACTAAATATGCAAAAACATACAGAGAAGATTTTTTAAATTCCAAATTTTGCTTATGTCCACCAGGATGGGCTACGTGGACACCTCGTTTATATGAAGCTTTGTTATTAGGTTGTGTTCCTGTAGTTGTTGCTGATGACAATGCGTTACCATATGCACGTACATTAGATTATTCCAAATTTTCCGTTCATATTGCAGAAAAACATGCTACTAAATTACGTACAATTTTAAAAGCAGCAGAGAAACAGATCGATCAACTTAGACAAGGTATGAAAGATGTATGGGCAAATTTTGTGTATAATAGCCCACCAAAACCAGGGGATGCATTTTACAATTTAATGTGGGAATTGCATTTTCGCTCTAAAACACTAGGTGTCATGCAAGGTTATGTAATTCAAGACCCATGGGTGGGTGCTATTGAAAAAAGACTGGATAATGAAGAAAGTGATGAAGAGGAGGATGAAGAAGAAGAAGGTGGTGATGATGTTGAGTAGGGGGTGGGAGAGAGATTATATACTTCGTATACAACTCCCGTATATATTATTACGCTTCGTATTAAATTTAAAATATTAAAAATTTAAAACTTCCATATCTCACTTTTGCTTATTTGCAACCTTCGCTTTTAATGCTGCCAATTTTGCTTTCAATGCCGCTGCTTCAGTAGCTTTTTTTTTCGCTTGTAATGCTGCCATTTTAGCTTTTAACGCTGCGGCTTCATTCGCCTTATTCTTAGCTGCCTCAACTTTTGATGATGAAGCAGATGATGAAGAGCCACTACTGCTGTTGCCACTTTTTTTAGCCTCTTCTAATTCTGCTTTTAGACGTTTAGTTGCTTTCCAAAATTTTGTCGATCTTTCTTTTGCTGCTGCTAATTCCTTTGAAGTATCTGCATTCTTTGTCTTTAGTTTCTCGAGCTCACTATTAAGTTGTTTTACTTGCGATTCCAAAGCATTGACTTTTGGATCCTCTTGAGACGATGATTTCATAACTGATTCAAGTTGTTTGTTAAAATCATTTTGTAATTTCTTCAGTTCTGCCTCTTTGCTTGCTATATTTTTTTTAAACGACGTTTTTTCTGCTGCTAGCGATTCTTTCAACTTGTTTGCTTGACTTTGTAAGTCAGCACGACGATTTTGTTCTTTAGCTAGATCATCTTTCAATTTATTGCTTTCTTTTGAACTAGATGAAGAGCTAGACTTTAACGTTTTGTTTTCATTAGAAAGTGCAGTTAATTCTTGTATTTTGCTTTCTAATTGTTCTTTCAACGCCGCGGTTTGCCTTTTCGATTCTTTATGTGCATTTTGTTGACTTGTAGCCTGCTTCTTAGCATCTTCTAATTGTGCTTTCAAACGTTTTTCAGCTTCTGCAGTATTGCCTTTGCTTTGATTTACACTTTCAATATCCTTTGTTAAAGATTTTATTTCATTAGCCGATTCCTCAATTTGCTTGCGTAACGATGCTACTTCTTTATTCACTTTTTCAATTTCAGAATCTTTTGATGCTATTGTTGATTCTAATTCTTTTGTTGATTTTTCCAATATTTTCATCTCTTTCACCGTATTTTCCAATTTCATTTCCAATGCTTTTGTAGCTTCTGATCCTTGCTTTGCTTGTTGTGATGATGAACTATTTAATTCATTAAATTTGCCTTTCCATTTAGCAATGTCTTTCGTAGCCTTTGACATATCCTTTTCAAATTGTTCGCGTTCGTCATTTAACATTTCTTCAACAACTTCCTCTTGATCTTTTAATTTCGTGGTCATAGACTTGACCTCTTCCTGTAGATTATTAATTATTTTTGACGATTTAGCACTTTCTGCCTTTAACGATTTAAGTGCATGTGCTGTTTTATTTGATTTTGCTTTTTCATCCTTTAACTGACCTTTTAAATTATTAATTGTTGTCTCGCTGTTTTTTTCTTTTTTAGAGCTAGCACCATCACGATTGGATATATTTTTATTTGCTTGTTGTAACTTCTTTTCCAAATTAGCAATTTCCTTTGCTGAACTTTTTTGTAATTTAGTCAATTGCTTCTTTGAAGTATCAATTTCCTGTTGTAGATTTGCCAACATCTCTGTTGCAGAATCTGTCGCTTCATCAAGTAAATTTTTACTCTCCGCATTTGCTGCTTTCAATTCTTTTTCTTTTGCTGTTAATTTTGCTTTGTATTCTTCAATGCTTTTTTTCCTCGTCGACGCTGAATTTGCTAATGATTTTGTCAATGTATTTGCTTTTTTATCCAATGCAGTTATTTTTTTCTCCAATGAAACGCATAGTGATTTCGCCTTTTTCGTTTCCTCTCTTGCTTGGGTTAATAATTTCTTCTCCACTAAGTTTGCATCGTCTTTTTTTTGCTTTTTCGCTGATGCTGTAACTGCAGATGTAGCTTTTTTTTCTGCTGCTTTTATAGCATCTTTCATTTTATTAATTTCAGCAATTTTCTTTTTCAAATCATCCTCTTTACGAGCTAATGTTTTTTCCAAACTACGTTTTTCTTGTTTTAGGGTCATTGCATTTTCAATAGCAGTAGATGCTTTTTGTTCCATGGAATCAACTTTGCGAAATAGATTCATTTGAACTCTATCTGATCTTGCTAGTTCACCCCGCATATTGGCTAGCTCTTTTAGCAATTGCTCTTTTGCGCGTTCACTGTCACGTACAATTCGCAATTTTTCAATCCTATTAGAACGCCGTTGTCCCGCTTCAAATTTATCAATATCGCTAATTCCAATCCTTTTTAAAATGGTATTTGTTCTGCCTTGTTTTGATGGTGTATTTTTTGCCGCTTCTCTCACCTCTTCCTCGTCGTCATCTTCCGGCAAATTTGTAAGATCTGTTACAATAGAATTGTTATTGTTGCTACTATCATTGTTATCATTGCTTGTTTTGGTTTTTTTCTTCGCAGTTTGGTTAGGTGATACCATTTGTGCTGGTGGTGGAGAACGACTATCAGCTTTACGTTTTCCACCAGTAATGTTTTGAGGACTTTTATTCACAGTTACAGCGTTATTTGTGGAGTTCGTTGTTGTGGTAGTGGTAGTGGTAACGACTTCAGCTTTGACCATAGAATTCGATGACAATGAACCACCATCTATGCTGGTATTATTGTTGCTATTACTCGTTGGACTTGATAAATCATCTACATTGAATACTTCATCAAAATCATCATCACCTAATAAATCAACTACGTCCCCCATTTGTATTGGGTTTTGTTGTATAAATTGTACATCATCATCATTATTTTGTGCTGCCATAATAGTATATATATATATATATATATGTATAAAACTATCTGTCTGCAATATCGATTATTGATATAAATATAAACGATTATATTTCTGGTATTATCTGTTATATATTTGATTCTTGTAGCGAATGAATTTCCACACTGTGCCACTCTTAAGTATAATAAAGAAGTGTGCATATATTTAATAATTAAATATTAATAATAACTTTTTTTTTTGCACTTTTTTTCAACAAATAATTATTATTATGGCGCTATGTGCTTTTATTTTGTACTGTATTATACTGGTATTAGTATATTGGCCATTAATAATATATTCTGCTGGAATTCCTGGAATTCATTTTTTTTTTTTGATGAAAAACGAATAAAAAAAAATTCGAGTATTATATGATAGACTAGCACACTACAACTATTTGTACTTACAGTGCTGTATAAATATAAATATTTGGAAAATGAAAAATGACACGGATATAGCACGATGATACAGTAGATCTAGACTAGCTACTACGTGCATACCAGCATACCTTTTTTGGTAAAATGGTGATTATTTGTTGTGCATTTTTAAAAAGAAGAAGAGAAGTAAGGTGCGAGATGAACAGTTTTTGTAAATTACTAAATTAGGTGTTTTCAATCATATTGATTTTATAGATGATAGAGAGTCCAGTAACGCTAGAAGCGAATAGATCATTTTTTGTTGTTTATGTGTATGTGTGTGTGTGTTTAATTTGTGTTTGAAGTAAGAAAAAAAATAAATAAAAAAAACAAGAAGAATAAAGAATGGCTAGTACAATAACTGTTATAACAGATGATAGTAGTAGATCAGTGCAAGTACCATTTGGTCCAGAAATGACGGTGGAAATGATAAAAGCAGTATTGGAAAATGAATTACAAGTTCCTACTGCAAACTTAATGTTATTACATAACAATACTATGTTACTTGATAATAATGCCACATGTCAATCGCTTGGTATTAATAATGGTGATATGGTAAAAGTTATGTTTATTGGTGTTCGACAACAACCGCAGCAGCAGCAGCAGCAGCAGCAACAACAAATGTTTCAAGCACCACCTGCACCTCAAAATAGCAGCGGGATTCAAGGACTTGGTAATTTACCACAAACATATGCAGAAATAAAATATGAAGATTTGCCTATCGATCCTGGTTTGACATTTCAAGATTTGCCACCGCAAATTATGAACAATCCATCAAATTTGAGAAATGTCGTATTGAAAAACCAACATCTATTAAGACAACTTCAACATATGAATCCAAAAATGGCAGAAGCAATACAAAGTGACAATGTGGCTGCTTTGAGACAATATCAAATGGAACAACAAATGAATCAATATATGGGAAGACGTAATGAATATTTAGAAATTCAACGTTTAAATAATGATCCAACAAATCCAGAAGCGCAACGAGCTATCATGGAACGTATACGCAATGAACAAGTGGAACAAAACAGGCAATTAGCAATGGAACATTCGCCAGAATCATTTACACGTGTATTGATGCTATATGTTCCATTACGAGTTCAAAATACAGAAATACAAGCATTTATTGATAGTGGTGCACAAACAACTATTATGTCTGAAAGTTGTGCGAAAAAATGTGGTGTTATGCGATTATTAGATACACGATTTGCTGGACAAGCTGTTGGTGTTGGAACGGCAAAAATTTTAGGTAAAGTACATTTAGCGCAAATTAATTTTGGTGGTACGTTTTTCCAATGTTCATTTACTGTATTAGAAGATGCAACTGGTGATAAAAATATGGAATTTTTGTTAGGACTTGATATGTTAAAACGGTATCAAGCATCAATTGATTTAAAATCAAATCAATTACATATGTGGGCTGGTGATAATTGTGTTAGTGTACCATTTTTATCTGAAGGGGAATTGCCTGAATCAAAAGGTGGAACAAAAGGTTTAAGTCAAGCAATGAGTGATTCAACAAACAACAATAATAATAACAACAACAACAACAACAACAACAATGCAATGGATACATCGGATGATAAAAAGTCCAGTTCGACATGACTGAATGAAAGTAAATATGTATATATTAGAAGTATCATACGACTATTAGCTATTTTACAGCATTTATTATAATATTTTAAAAATCAATAATAATAATATATATAATTATGTTTCTTAGCACCTTACTATTATTAATAATATTATTATATATATGCATATCAGGCTCAGTAATATTTATAATCATATAATATATATATATATTATTTCTCTTACTCATATATATTATATAATCCAAAAAATATTATATATATACACACACATTATATATAATATATATTGTACGAACGTATATATATATATATACATTCATAATACACCACCTAATTGTCTTTTCTTGGCACTATATATATTTATATATAAAGATGGACATTGTAAATAATAATATATCATCACCACGCACCTTATCAAACGATGAATTAGAATTTTATCATAAACATGGATATTTAATTGTAAAAAATGTATTTAATGGTAGTGACTTCAAGGAGTTTGAAGATGACTATGCGAAGTTAATTGATATCAAAGCAAAAGAATTATTTGAACAAAAGAAAATTACTGATTTAAAGAAAGATTTAACGTTTCAATATAGATTTGCTGCTATTGCAGAGCAATGCAATGATGAAGTGTTTCATAAAGATATTATACCATTTTGTAGGAGGTTAGACTGTATGTTTGCAAGGACAAAAGGTTTCATGAATTTTATGTTTAATAAAAAATTATTGTCTGTAGTCGAATCAATTGTAGGACCTGAAATTACGGTGAATCCAATTCAACATGTAAGAGCATATTTACCTGCTCGAAATGGGCAGCATAATCGTAATTTAAGTGAAGATGGGAGTGGAAATACATCAATTGCACATCCAGCTTTGGCACCATGGCATCAAGATCAAGGTGTAACACGTGAGGAAGCAGATCAATCTGAAATATTAACTACATGGACTCCATTATTTGATGTTGGAATTGCACCTGGATTAGCTGGGCCGTTGCAAGTAATGCCAAATAGGATAAAAGATGGATTATTGCCGCATATTAGAGCCGACTATGGAACAACTATTGACACCAACTTAATTAAAAAAAATGAAGTTGGTGTAAATTGTGTAATGAAACGTGGAGATGTGCTTTTTATTCATCGTTTCACACCACATCGTGGTACATTGAATTTATCTAATTATGTAAGATGGTCGATAGATTTACGATTTCAAAAAACTGGAACACCTACTGGCAGACATTTTTGGCCTGAATTTATCGCTAAAACTGCGGCAGCAGATCAAAGTATTATTCAAAATGATTATGAAACTTGGAAAAAAAGATGGATACATGATTTAGAACATTCAAAGGGTGAACGGTGGCATCGGGTAGCTGATAGTGGTGATTTTTAAAAAAGAAAAATATTCTCTTAACACATACTCGTAATTTATACGAAGTATAAAGTTATGATATATCATATTATACGAGTATATATGATGTATTAATAGAAGAATTGTATTTAAAGTGGTTTTTTTATAATACAAACTTGTACGAGTTCGGTGTAATATTTTTTTAAAATGTGTACACGTATATTGTATTTTAATGCTTGCTGACACTTCTTAAACTTGCTGGTAATGGCATAAATATTAACATCAATAGAAAGACTAATCCAATTGCTAAAAAAATTCGTGAAAAAAAAACTTGATTTCTTGCATCTAGTTCATACGGAGATGGACGCATTGGTGCAGGTGCTTCATATCTTCTTCGTTGTTGATTATGTATCCCATTATTTACATTACTCCATGAAAAACCGAAAAATGGCAATGGGAAAAATCCAAATTGAAATCCACCACCGGTATTAGAATTATTATTTTCACCTTGTTGCCTTCGTCGTGTTTCTTGTTGTTCTCTAAATTGTTGTCTTTCATTTTCACGTTCTTTTTTTGTTTTTGTTGATTGGTTTTTTTGCCTAGCAGCTATATCGATTAATTTATCAGCAATTCCAGATGATGGATTTACATTTCGTGCAATAGTTACTGCTGTATCACCAAGATCATTTTTACATAATACGTCTGGATCATTTTTTAAAAATTTACGTACTAAGTCCACTCTATTATTACGTATCATAACCATTAATAAACTATCACCATTTGTATTTTTAATATTTATATCAGCTCCATTTTCAATATATACATTCATCTCATCTACAGATATATCTCGACATTTATCAATCAACTCTTTCCCTATTTTATATCTATAGCTATTGACAAGATTTGCTAATGTTTTATTTGGTATTAACTTATCTGATTTTAAATATTCATTAGTTAGTGGTGATTTTAATTTTCCACCAGAAAACCATCTTTTTATTGCTGATTCTTCATAGGTATGTCCGTCATCTGCTATAACTGGATTGATAAATAATTCTTGTGATATAGGACATATAAATTCTTTCGGTACCTCTTGCATGGTGGTGATAACTGATGAGGATCCGTGTTGGTTGTTGTTATTATATATTGATATATATTTGATGAATATATATGATGGTTACTTATATTACTATATGTTTCCACACAATGCTTGTGTTTGTAGTTATTAGTATCATCCCATCATGTTTTTTTATATAGTTGTTTTTTTGATGATGTTGTTTGTGTGATGATGTTGTTGTCGCCATGGTGTGGTAGCTAATTACATGTATATACTAATAAGTACAATACTGTCCTATATACGTAGACGACTAGGAGGATATTTGCTAGTACTCTGATGGTGCTATAATATTTTCTTCTTTATCTTCTATAATAATAATAAATGATGGCAATAATATTGAAATAATGTGCATAGTGCATATTCATAAATAATACAAAGGAGATGCACATAATTTCAATAATGTACATATTTTACATTTACAAGCAATTTGTATGTTTACATAAGTAATTCTTTTGCACTGCCATACTCATCTAATTATATATTGAATCATGTCAAAGAAAAAAAGAAAAAGAAATGAACATAAACATGAAGATTTCATTTTTATTGGAATAAATGGAACAACAGGTAAGTTCCAAAAATTAAAAAATCAAGATAAATCAAATGAGGATTTTTTATCCTTTTTAAAATGTTTAGACGGGAGAGCTGAACAATCCTCCATTCCTGTAGAGAAAGGATCTGGTAAATATCCCTATGTGAACTTTAAGAAGAATATAGCAGATGATTTTAAACAACAATTTGAAAAGCATAAGCAAAGGAAAAAAATTATCCCTATAGGATATTCTTTTGGTGCACGTGCAGCGAATGTATTAATTTTATCATTTAATGAAAGTTGGGCCATTTAAAGGCTTTCTTCCCTCTATGCACGTTTACTATTTTTATGTTTTTCTATTTTAAGAAATTACATGTGGACAATTATATATTGTAATATAATTAATATGCATAAATATATCTTTTTGAATTTAGTTTATTTCATTTATATGTATGCATGTGTGTAATTGATAATTAATTAAATAATGTGCTACCAGGTAAATTAGAAATTAGATATTCGAAATGTCACATAATATATGTGCTGGTGTGCACATGTGCACATATCAACAGCATATCAGATTATCCCAAGGCAATATTTAATACTGTAGCTAACAGGTGCACAGCAGCTGTTACAATATTGCTAATAGCAAA
>LT649984.1:0-10846 GCA_900128395.1 Stramenopiles sp. TOSAG23-2
GTGGTGGTAGTGGTTTTGGTGCTGTTAGCAGTAATAATAATGGAGGTGGTGGTGGCTTTGGAGGATTTGGTAGTTCAAATGCACCAAAACCGGTTGACATGGGTGGTTTTGGTAGTGGAGGAGGATTCGGTAATAGCGATGGAAGCGATGCGAAATCAAATGGTCTTTCATTTGGTTCTGGTGCAGGATTTGGTAGTTCAAATGCACCAAAACCAGTTGAAATGGGTGGTTTTGGTGGTTTTGGTGGTTTCGGTAACGAGAAATAAAAACTTTAAAATATATAATGCATATTTTAGTATACGAAGTTCGTATGATATTCATATTTTTATTTTTTTATTTTAATAATATATATATATTATTATATTTAATTATACTCGTATAAAAGATATAATATTAAATATAATATGATGTGGTTAAATTTTTTTTTATTTTAACACAACATTTGTTCCACCATTCGTTTCATGAAAAATTTCTCACTTGAACTCAATTGATCACCACCGGCTAAAAGCAATTTTGGTTTTGTACCAATCATATCCATAACATTTTCTTCTGGTATATTGTATTCATTTATTAAAACATCAACACTATGATTCAATTGTTCTGGTGTAAACGACAATACTTTTGGCCATTTTTCAACCATTTTTGTTGTAAATTCACGGTCAATTTTTTTCTCAATCACAAACCAATTATACGAGTTAATAATCGTCTCTTCGTTGCATAGTAATAACAATGGTGCATCTTCAAATATCATCCCTAACTGTCGTTCAAGTATATTACAATGTTTACAGATGACATTTCCAAGTGGTTTTAATTCATTTTCAACACTACGTGTTAAAAATTCTGGATATACTTCAACAATATTAGCCAGCCTTTGCTCTACACTAACTGGTTGTCTCCAACTTTTATCGCGTATTCCTAACCTACGTAACCAATCAAATGCAGGAAACAAAGTATTTTCTACATCTGCTTTTAAAAGTTCTGGATGTTTTATACAACACATTTTAAAAACGGCATTATTATTTCTAGTGTCCATACCAGGTGTTATTATAGTTTCTTCCTTAGAAGACGATGATGAGGTCGCGTCGCTCTTGTTCTCTTCTTGATATGGATTGATTTTCACTTTTTCAATTAAAAATTGAAATACTTTTTCAATATTTAAATCTATTTCACCTGCTTTGTAATCTTGAATAAATCTACGATATGTTTCTACATTTGAACCTACTTCAACAACAAATTGAGGATCTTCCATTGTTGTCAATGCTTTTGCATGTGGCATTTTATTTATATGTTGATGTTCCAATAAATGCAATGCAAATTTTACCCGTGGCTCTACACGTTGCTCAAAACTATAACATAAAATAATTGGATTTAAAAACAATATTTTTTCATTGTACAAACCACCATGATACGATGTTAAAAATTCAATATTTTTTTGTATCCATTTTTCTGGATTCGGCCATGCAAATAAACCTTTGCATAATTTACTTGTTGGATCAATATGATTTGCTTTTAAATAATCTACTAATGGCCTTACTTGCGTATCTGGATCGTAAGTTAATAATGTTGGAAAGCTTGAAACTAAATCACCACATTGTGCTTTATCAAATCCAACAAATTCTAAGAAATCAAACATTCGCATTAAGATATCTGTATCTTTCAAAAATACAGGTAAATGTCCTTTAATAATTGCTAATATATTTACATCATATTGTTGAAACAATTCAATTTTTTGATTTAAATCTTTTGTATTTTCAGTTAATATACGTGGGGAAGCTGCTAATAATGTATCCCATTTAAAATTAGATGTATCCAATGTTATTGTTGTCAAATCATGTAAATAATCATACGTATGTTGCAGCTCTTGGACTGTGTAAAATAATAATTCTGGCGATCTTTTTAAAATTGCTTTCATTTTATTTGTTTGTTTAAAAATAGTTTTTAAATAATCATACGTATCATGTATTTCTATTTGCGATGCATCATCCACTATACTTAGAGACAATTCTGGGCATTTTTTTTCCATTTGTTTAATTTCTTTCGATGTGAAATTTAAATCGTTTTTTAATATTTCAATTATGGAAATGGTTTGCATCTTTGTTTTTTTCGTTTTTTCAATTGTTGTAGATGTAGTCGTGGTAGTAGTAGGAGGAGGAGAAGAAGGAGCATCACTTTCTTTTAAATGATTATTTTTTGTAGTATCATCATTTTCGTTTGTTGAATAAAGTGTTTCAAACATATTGAAAACATCATGATTTGCTGGAGTTGTTGTATTTATGGCTGACGACTCGTTCACCACATTGTTATTATGTTTATTATTATCATCCCCATTAAAATATGGTACATCACCTTGTATCGATGCTCTTAACATTCTACGTTCCATTGTATCTGGCATATCTAAAGTTGTTGCACGATGTAACATACGCATATTATCCCATATTAACATATCACCAGGATTATTCCATTGAAAAAATTCACAAAATGGACTATGTTCATATTCTTCTTCTATGTTGTTGTTGTTATTATTATTATTATTATTATTATTAGTATTGTTGCTGTTGTTACTACTTTCTAAAAATACATGCCAATTGTGTCCAAACATATGATTATAAAGACGTGTTAATAATTGATTACTAACATCTAAATTTACTGGTGTTTTACCATCTGGTAATATTAAACGAGTTGTATAACATGGATTCACATATATAGATAACCGTTTTGAATGCGGATGTTCCCTTATTACCGGATGTATTGCTTTATATGATTTGTCTTCTTCTGTAGATATTTCATTAAAATGTGCTGGATCTTTCATAATTGTCATTAAATCATTATTTTCCATTCCATATCCACCATTATGAGTTGAACTATGTTCAGCATATAAATTTAATATTCCATTTTTCAAATCTAAAGGCAATGCATCATACGCATTTGCACCATCGCATAGCCATGTGCCAATACCAGGAACAGTTGCAGTTCTACCATCATTATATTTCACTAATGGCAAGCCAACTGCATATAATGCCGTTGCTGCAGCCGGTTTATCATTGTATGAATTATCAGAATGCCAATGGTCGGAACCTCGTGGTTGTGATGGTTTTTGCGTTTCTTTTGATGACGGTATTATTTTTCTGCCTTTTGTATTATATAATTGAACACACGCACCTTGTTCATTGACAGGAACAAGCGGTTTCTTATTTCCAAAATGTTTCACTAAATCTTCAAATTGATTAGCAGCTTGTAAATTCATCGAACGAAAAGATACTGCACCATGTTCTGCTAATAATATTTGCAATTCTTCAACGGAAACATCAGTTGTACAGGTATGAACGTTTCTATTAAAATGGTGATGATAAGTTCGTTGTATATTGTTCTTGATAATAATACGACGACGTAAAGGTAGGTAGGTCTTTTTATAATAATATCGTATCATGATTGTTATCTTTCTTTATGATTATATGTTGTACTTTTGTTTCTTTTGAGATCTTCCTTGCCATAAAATCTTTTTCTTATTATAGATTCGTCTATTATTATTGTAGTGTGTATATACATTAGTTTTGTATGATATCTAAAATTAGACCAAACAATATATATATCTTTTTTTTGTATATCTTCATACTTCATACTGTACTTCATACTGTGTAGTGCTATTTTAATATAAAAAATATCTTTATCCCTTGAACTTTAATAATTTAACTTCGGTGCAAACTGGCAAACGTGCAAACCAGCAAACTGGCCAAAGAGCATCAGAGCACCCAGAGGTCGGAGTTAAGGTTTCCTGAGTAAGGTCGGAGATCAACATAGAGCATATAGAGGGGTTTACCAGTTTGAGGTGAGGCAAAACTCATTGATCTAAATTTAGCCACGGCGAGAGGAAGATGTCACCATATCCATCACAGACAACTACAAATGTTTATTATCAAGTACCTATCCAACAACCAATGAAGAATGGTATGATGATTCCACCAACGAGTAAAAATCAACTACCGCCACCAAATATGATGCAACAACCATTTAATAACAACGGTATGATGATGATGGTTCAAGCCCCAATGCAACAACAACAGCAAATGCCACAACAAATGCCACAAGCACCTGGCATGATGTACAATAGTTTACCACCACCTTCCGGCGGTTTCCCTAGGAATGGTGGTGGTGTACCACCTGTGCCTCCATTTGCATTTGAAAAAACACCGGAACTGTATGCAAACGGGCAACAATTACCACCACCACAACTTCAGCAACAGCAGCAGCAGCAACAACAACAACAACAATATGGTAATGGAAATAATAATTATAATAAACAACAACCTATTAATAATAAAATGTCTTCTGTAAATAAGAATGGAATGAAAAAGAAAAAAAGGTCCAAGAAGCGTGGATTTAAATCTGGTTTTCGTGTTGTTGAACCAAGTGATTTTGAAGCAAGTGAATTTCAAGCACCAGAAAGTAAAGAAAGAGAACGACGACGTAAAGACAGATCAATACAAAACGATAAAGTTGCTAGACGTAATAATAATTCGAAATATCGTAACAACCGCGATGCTCGTAACAATAACAATGCGAATAGGAAAAACAAAAATAATAGTAATAGAATGATGCAACAACAACAACCAGCGAATAATAGTAAACGTAATATGAATAAAAATAGAATGCAACAAAGAAATAAAAACAATAATACAAAAAAAGCATCAATAGCACATCCAAATAAACTTGTTAGTGATAGAAAATATAGGTCATCAAATAATAATAACAATTATTATAATAATAATGGAAATACTAATAGCTTGAAACCACAAAGGCCATTAAGGCAAAAAGGTAACAACAACAATAGTTTATCAAATGGTCAAAAGTATAGAACAAGTCCACGACAAAGAAAAGTCCAACAATTAGCAAATAGTAGTAAAAAAAATAATAACAATGCCACCAATCAAAGAAACAATCCAAGATATGGTAAAAACTTTTCAAATAGATCACAAATAAAAGATCGAAGTAAGGACAGAGATGAAAAACGAAGAAACAACAATGATAATAGAAACAATCGTCGTAGAAAGAATGTAGATGAAGTTGAGCCTAATAATCGTCGACGTGGTGGTGGAGGAAATCTTCGTAATAATAACAATAGGAGAAAAGTTGGAGGAAGAAGAAATTAAATTTTTTTCTAGAGAGATTTTTACAATATTTATCACACCACTAACATTTTACTGTTGTACGTTTTTGTACACACGAAAAGTCGTACGAGAGCGTAAAATTTTATAAAATTCGTACACGAGTAAATATATTTTATTACAAGTCACACATATGTGAAGACAGTTTTAAACCATTAACATACCTCGCCACATATTTATATACACTCCCACCAAAAACACATAAATTTATAGACGACAATTCGTATATATAATACATGATGGGCGCACTAATTGCCAGAGAGTTTTATTTCTTCTTTTTCTTTTTCTTCCTCTTCTTCTTCTTCCTCTTTTTCTTCTTCTTTTTTTTCTTTTTCTCTGCAGAATTTTTATTCTTTTTCTTTTTTACATTCTTTCTTATAGGTGGTTCTCGTCCTTTGCAAGCATTTATTGTTTTGCAAAATTTAAAATCATCATTTGGTTCATGAATATAATCAGAACGAATATATTCTGTAATTTCGTCTTCATAATCTTCGACAAATATTTTACATCTGCTCATGATAGTTTCATTCATTTTTCCTTGTATCGGCACTGGTGTACACAATCCATATTTATCACATTGGTCCATATTTTCCGATGTTTTATATGTATTACATACTTGTTGTTGATCGAAAATATCCAATAGATGAGAATCTGATGTATGATAATTAATTTTTTTCCGTTCATCCATTCGCCATCCAACGGTTACTTCCATATCAACTGGTGTATTCTTCGAAGATTCTTTTAACTGACTTTTTACATGACTCACGTATGATCGACATACAGAGCATGCTAATGTCATCTCCTTTGCATTTAAAACTCTTAAATCCGCTATATACGATGGACCATTACTCGTTTTTTTCACAGCTTTGACCGGAAGGGCTATTGACCTTTTTGTATCAATTTTTGTTTTTTTCTTCTTCGCATTTAATGATGATACTTGTAAACATAACAAAAATGTAATTAATAATAATTTGTGATTCATTCTTCTTATCATGTATACAAACATATAAACTAACACAATCAATATATATATATATATATATAGAGAGCGTTAAACCGTTCGTTGTTTTTTTTTTGTTACTTACTATATATATATATTCACAAAATATAAATATGATTTATGTATTTGTTTTTTTCTTCCATATCACAATCTGTATCTTTTCATTATCGATATATTTTGTTGTTTTTATTATTATATATATACACGTACTTACATACTTTTCAATAATAATGGTATTACCTGTGGTAGTATATAATAATAATAATCGAATATATAATATCTATATAATGGAAAAGATATGGATTAGTCGTTGTTTTTGTTTTTTTTTGTGGAAAAGATAGAAGAAGAATAGTAGAAACATATTCATCACCGCAGGGAGTTAATATTTAAATATATACATTTCGCTTTCATAACCGTAAATAATATATATATATATACATATAATAAATATAATATTGTGTAAGTAAAAAAAAAATATTTTTTTTTTTGATTATACACATTGGACACACTGTAGATATGGAACGATATTTACATGAACAAGCTTTTTCACAAGCAGTTGAAAGTGGTACATGTTTAATTATTAATGCAAATATAGAATCGAAAATCATTAATTTTATCATGTTGGATCGACCAGATTTGATCGCTGAATTATATGAAACCAATAAATTACATAGTGATGCACGTTTCATTAATTTCGATCATTTCACAGGATTGCAAGTGGCATCATTATTTAAAGCAATTGAATCAATAAAATATTTTATAAGTCTTGGTGCATCAACAACTTTAACAAATGTTATTGGACGGGATGCCCTTTGGTATGTGACTACTAAAAATATTTTAATGGGCATGAAAAAGCTTGGCGACAATGAAATTTACGACAACGAAATGGAAGAGAAAGACGATTTACAGGAGTTCTATTTCTTATCAAAACAATTGGATAAATTGTTGATTACGGCACACTTAGCACGTATACCAACTGACGTGAAGTTAGAGGATGCATATCAAAAAATGGAATTAACAAAAATATTAAGAATACGTTTCAATGAATTGCAAAATTATCAAGATATTAATGATTTGCCACCAATGCCAGAGAAAATGCATCATGATTTCATGAAAATGATAGTACATGATGAGGTAAATGATTTTAAAGAATATCTATCAACAGTAAATAACAACGAAGAAGATGATGATGGTGATGGATCAAGTAATATTAACATAAACAATCATATCATTCACGCACCAATCTTAAATTCCAATCCATTTTTAAAACGCACATATTTACGTCATGAAATATTTAAGCGAATTCATTTATGTCCAAAAATATATGCTTATTTCACAGCATTATCATACGTTGAGAAAAGTTCATATAAAAATTTTGTTGATTCAAATGGACGCGAAGCTGATTATTTTTTATCATTGGAATATTTAGAATTGTCCCAAGAATTAAAATGTGATGATGCTGAATTTTTAACATTTAATGATACAGAACTGGTCATGAAAGGAAATAAGAACGGACAGGATAATTTAAAAAGTCTTACAACATCATCGACATTGTCATTGAATACAAGAAGTGATACGAAGTAGAGGGGGTGATTTTTGTGTGTTAATTATGGAAGTATTTATATGTGGACATGCAGTACGAAAACGGTTGTTGCCAATCACAGGGTGAAAGAAAGTGTGTGTGTTTGTTTGTACGAGTATATTAAAAGTACGAATTCATACGAGACGAATATATATCATCTCTCGTATAATATACATTTTAGTAAAAGAGAATATTTTGAATATGTATATCATACAAAAAATGAAATTTACGAATACCAGACATTGATTTTTTAAATACTACACAGCAGATCATCTCTCCCTCTCTGTCCTGTCCATCTCATTTTTTAAAAATATATATATTTTAAAAAGCTGTCTTCATATATATCTATTCACTGCAAGGATGCATAATGAATGGATTCATCCCTTGCCATTTGATCACGTTGACGTTTGATCCCTAATACAATCCCACCAATAATTAATACAACACCTGCAATTCCAACTACCAAATATATTGGTTTCAAGAAATGATTTGTTGTCTTTAACGTTGATGCAGCAGCAAGATTATTATTATTTACAGTGGTTCCTTTCATTGTTTCCTTCACAGGTTTTGATTTTGCTACTTTCGATTTTAAAACTAACTTTGTAGCTGTTTCATCATGAGGATGTTTAACTACCTTGCTCATACTGCTACTTCCTGTTTCACTTTTAGTTGCTTCCGCTAATTTGCCTTTTGGAACAGTTTTTGCTCGTGCATATTTTGTAGGTGATTTTTTATCTACTTGAACTAAATCCAAATAAGCTTGACATGTACCACTTGTCGCACCATCATTTTGATGTTTTAAAAGACATTTATGCAATGCATTATTACCTGGTTGGACATTGGAACATACACGATCAATGTCAGCTGCACAATTACCAGCAACGGTACGATCTAAACGCTTCACACATAATGGATGTACATCTTTATGGGTTCGTTGACGATCTGCTAAACATTTCATGACTTTATAGAAACCAACAGCACCACCATCTGTATTTACATGTTTGCAAAATTTATGAATATCTTGACAACAACACTGTTTTGGTGATTTATGTTTATGATCTGCTGAGTTCCATCGTTTATTTGGATTGCGTCCATGTCTCATACCATTTCCATAACGTTCATGATGTCTATTGAAAACAGAATTTTCAATACCACGTATAATAGAGGATAAGAATCCATCATGTCTCCGTCTCCTATGGTGTATAGCTCCAGGAAAGAATTGTTCAAACAAGTCTTCACCACCAGCAAACTCATCTGTAATATCTGGTGCAAAAAAACCATCAAATGCATGTTGTATTTCATGGCTAGCTACTTGATCCAATGCTTCCATGGCATGTAACCCATCAACACGTTTTGCCATGAGCTGTTCTGCTTCTTTATCAAGTTTTTCATTTTCTGCTTTATCACGTGCAATATCTTTATCTGCCTTGTCTAAAGCAATATCAGCAACGTCCTTCGCTTCTTTAAATATGTGATTAATTTTTGCTTCTTCCACTTTATTTGCTTTTTCTAAATCTGAATTTGCTAATTTATCAATATCGTTTGAGTTTGATGGAAGTTCATCGTTCTTCTTTAACCAGCTAGATATTGTATCAACTCTGCTACCACTATCGGTAAAGCTATTATCATTTGGTACATATGTTACTTTAATATTTTCTTCTTGTATTTTTTTAGTAGCATTTGTTGTTGATACATATAATAATGCAATAATTAAGAATATTATTTTTACAATCTTCATGTTTTAATAATATATATATATATATATGTATACACTATAATGTGTGTGTGTGTATGTGTGTGTGTGTGTCTTTGAACTTGTTTAGTATGAATGTTTTTGATCTTGTTTGTTTTTAAATGTATATGTTTTCCTCCCTTGTTGTGGTTTCTCATTACAAACACATCAATATTTCTATTTTTTAGTTCTATTGCACTATTTATTATTAGAATTATATAACGCGTGTCATTTAGTTCATTTCGTTGTTGTTCCTTTTATTCAAGAAGGAAAAACAACCTAGACCTCTCCTCCTTTTTATTTGACTCTCTTCCTAATGCTATTTATATGTTAGGGAATTAGGATGGAAATAGCAGCCGGCTTCGTCCATCCTTCTTTGCATAAGCTCCTTTCCCATTTCTGCCATATGAATTAATATCAAAGTCATTTCCAGTCATGAATATACATACATGTTCCATATTTTGCATTTCTGATGCCATGATGAATGGAGTAGGAATTGGATTTGGTTTGCATTGAGAAGAGTTGACAATTAATGTGCCATTTCTACTGTGTTGTTATTGACTGCATTTTTTACTGGCCACAACATTGTTAACAAGTTCAAAAATGAAGATAATTGGGCAATTGCACAAATTGACAATTTACATCATGAACATAATCGTTTTTATAATGGGTTCTGTATGTTAACAATTGGTGAAAAAAGACTTAATTACATGGGAAAATGTGAATCTGTACGTGGATGGAAGCACAGGATGCAAACTTCACTTATTGGCGCATCTTGCTGGATATTCTGCAAGGCACTTAGGGTATTTCCAACGGAAATGTGGACAGTACAAATTGTAGAATCAATCACTATATCGACATAAGTTCATTGGTATAACCTGTGTAAAATGCTGGTTTTAACGATGAATCTAAATTGATTGATTTCACTGGATAGGTATATACACCTGCATTTGCATGATAGATAAAAAATCCATATATTATAATACATGTTATCATTAATAATATGTTTTTCTTCATTTTTTCAATATATAATAAAATTGTTTTGATATATTAAATTATAAATATATTATAAATTAAATTTCGACGATTGAATTATTTTTTATAAGTTATAAATTTTCTGGTGAGTTAATTTTATATCTTTACTTTCGAATATATAAATATATAACAAATTAAAATGTGTATACATTTTTACATATATCTTTTTATTTTAAGAATCCTTCAGGGTGAGACGTATAGTGCTATACAATAATAGAGTACCACGGTATGAGATTAAGCGTATTTGTTATATACCCGGTAGACCCTAATTGGAACATTATAACTTTGCCCCTTCACGGCGTGGCCAAAACATTCAAATTTAGACATAGGAGTTT
>LT649985.1:0-10840 GCA_900128395.1 Stramenopiles sp. TOSAG23-2
GAGTGCTGTGTCATGCTATCTCGTGCCCATTATTTGGCCATTTATGAAACCCTATAGATAGGAAATCACATAGATAGAAACGGGAAGAAAAAGTCTGTAGTACCTGAGGAATGATTTGCAATGTATATATATATATCTATATATCTATATTATTTTATTCCCGTTTGTTCGTCGGTATACATAGCCATATATAATATTATTGTGCTCATTAGCACTAGACATTTTTTTTCAAACGTTATCTAATAATATATAATATTTAATTGATTTTTTTTTTTAAATTAATAATAATTATTTTTATTTATTTATTATAGCTATTTTTATTATTATACAATTTTGGCATTTTTATTAATAATATATAATAAATATACACATACAGTAGTCACAATATAAATTTTCAAAATATGCCAACATCCAATAACAACAGGGATCAGAATAACAAAAGAACAAGATCAAAACGTCGTCGCACAAAACATAATAATAATAATAATAATAACAACAAATCAAAAACGACGACAAAATATCCAACATGGATATTTAAAACCAATAGTTATTACATCTTCAAAATATTTATATATTCCATTATATTATCCATATGTTTTATATTTGGTATATCTATATTAACAATATTATTTTCATTATTATGTACATTTACAATATGGATATTAAGTCCACCAAATCGAAAGGTAAACTCCAATCGATATGAAACACCAAAACGATTTTTGTTGACTGGTTCTGCTAGTGGTATGTCTCAACATATAACAAAAAAATTAATATCACAAGGGTACGTTATATTAATATTTTCTCCTGTATAATAAACCTATTTATGAATAATATCCTCTCTAACAGATCATACTCTTTCATTTATTATACGCTTACGCTAGTCATTATGTATGTGCAACTGATATCATGTTTGATTCATTAAAACAACAATATGATAATAATACTAATAATAAAGTATTATTGTATAAATTAGATGTTACAAATCCTGATGAATGGGATTATGTTATGGATCAATGTATTAAACATTTTGATGGTTTAGATGTAGTATTTAATATTGCTGGTGTATTATGTCCAAATAAAATTCAAAATGCCACGATACGTGAAATTAATTTACAAATTGATGTTAATGTTAAAGGTGTTATCTATGGTACACGCGCAGCTAGTAAATGTTTTCAACAAACCAAAACTAATAATGATAATAATAATAATTATTATGATAACAACAACAACAAGGATGCTATCAATGGTGGTCATATTATTAATTTTTCATCAATGGGTGGATTAGCAACTGTTAGTGGTGTTACATTATATGCTGCATCAAAATTTGCCGTACGTGGATTTTCATTTGCAGCATCAAAAGACTTAATTGATGAAAATATTGCTGTAACATGTTTTATGCCAGATGCAGTTCAAACGCCTATGGTAGATTTACAACTAAATTTTGATGATGCATCGATGGCATTTAGTGGTGATATTTTATCATTAGATGAAGTTGAAGAATGTATTTTTAACAAAGTGTTAATTGAAAGACCAGTTGAATGTTGGCTTAGTTCAAGAGCAAATGTAGCAAGATTTGGTGATATATTTGGTTCCTCTAGAGCTGTTGCAATAGCTGAATATTTAATGCGTAGAAAAGGTGTACAACGTCAAGAAGCATTATTAAAAAATAATAATATTCATAATAATGATAATAATAATAATAATAATAATAATAATAATATGGAGACAAGTGATAATCGATCATCATCATTATCATCAAGAACAAATGGAACATCTATTTTACCAGATTTAAGGACAGTGAAAACTGGTTATTGTCGTGTTTTTCAACAAATATTATTACGTTTGGTATATATATTATTGTTTCTTGAGATGTATTCAAGAATAGCACCATCCATTAATCGTGAAATGGAAACTGCAGAGGAAATTGCAAAAGGCAATATGGCTAATATACAAGGGAAAACATTTGTTGTTACTGGTGGAACTGCTGGTATTGGAAAAGAAACATCACGTGTTCTTGCCTTATATGGTGGAAATGTAATTATAGCTAGTCATAATGAAAAACGTGGACAAAAAGCAATAAATGAAATAAATAGTCAAAAACAAATACGTGGTCATGCCAAATTTGAAAAATTAGATTTATCATCATTTGCATCCGTAAATCAATTTATTGATCGATTGGAAAAAAATAATAATACAATTGTTGATGTTTGGATTTTAAATGCTGGGAAAATATCTCCAACATTTGAAAGAACAAATGATGGTTTAGAATCAACTATGCAAATTAATTTTCTAAGTCATCAATTATTGATCGATAAAGTATTGAAAAAAAGGCAAAAAAAACAAATGTTATCAACAACAACAACTACTACTGCTGCTGCTACTACTACCATTGTGGCATTATCTAGTTACGGTCCAGCTAGATATGCTAATTTAGGAACAATCAAAAATGGAGGAATGGAACATGTATTACATGAAAACGATTATCCATTTATATTACCTGGTACATATGGTATTGCAAAGCAAGCATCTGTACGCTTTGCAAGGGAATTATATCGTCGTTTTGATCATGTTCGTACATTCTCACTTCATCCTGGTTTTGTCAGCACAAAATTAGGTACAACTCGTGGTAATAAACTAGAAGAAAATGGTGCTGCATTATGGTGGTGGTTTCTTAGTAAATTTATAAAAGTAAAAAACGTGCAAGAAGGTGCATCAACAACGGTTTTATGTGCAACAGCAATGGATATAGATGGAACAGGTATGTTTTATGCTGATAATACCATCTCCAGTTTTCCTAAAGATGAAGACAATGATATGAATGTATTGAAAGAACGCAATTTACGAGATTCAAATGCATATGATGAAGGATTGCAAATTATTCAAAATTCTTTAAATGGTAAATATGATGACTATAACAACAACAACAACAATAATAATAATAATAATAATAATATACAAAAAAACGATAAAAGAAAAAGACGTGATAGTAGTAGTAACAGTAATAGTACTATCTTCCTAAACAGGAATAATCTTACAATAATCGTAGAATATTTCACTAATAATATTTGTTTATATGGTAGAAATATAATGATTATTGTAATTCTTCATATCATAGGACATCGTCTTTTGTTTCAAATAACAGAATATTTAGTTAAAACAAAATTGCCAATTAAAAGTAAAATATCACATCGTGAATTTAAAGAAATTATGATGTCACAAGAAAAAATGCGATCTATGTCTTCAGCAATTATAGATGGTATTTACTGTTATATTTTATTGCAACATGGTAAAATTGGCCCAGAAGGTTCGTATATCATGGGTATATTTATCATCGTGTTTTGGGTTGATTTTCATTTTTACGTAACACATCGTTTTATGCATTGGTCGGAATTTTTATACAAACATGTTCATTATATACATCATCAATCGCATAATCCAAATGTTTGGAGTTCATTATCATTTCACCCAGTGGAGGCAATTATATTTTTCTCTGCATATTTAATTGTTTTAATTGTTCCAATGCCAAGTATATTATTTTGGTCGTTTAAATTTGGTATGGTAATTGGGCCATTGCATGCGCATATTGGATATGATTTAGGACCCATTGTAAAAGGGCCTGCACATCATTATTTACATCATGCCTTTAAAATGGGTAATTATGGCGGGTTCCCGACAGGAATATGGGATAAACTGTTTGATACAGAGTTAAATGACGATGGTAAACCTAATAATAGTAGTAATAATAATATCAGTACTCCTATCGATGATCGTAGCTCATATCCTGTTCAAACATATTTTTTCTTTTTTCTCATTGTACAATTGTTGTTTGATTATGATGTCCCAATATGGATAGTTATTTTAAGTTTATTGATCACATGGATAGCTTTATTAGATGGTATGCTTGTTATTTTTCCATCAATGTCACAACGTAAATGGAAAAAAAAGAAAGTATTTGTGATTGGTTTATCACGAACTGGAACAACATCGATTACGGAAGCTTTAAATAATATCGGTATTTGTACACATCATTTTTGTGGTCCATTAGTAAAAATTGCAAATGATAATTATGAAATTGTAGATAAATATGTTGACAATTTCGATGGACATACTGATATTGCCCCAACAATAGTTGCTGAAACGTTAGCTCAAAAATATCCTGAAGCTGTTTTTATTTATACGACTCGCCCGCGTAATGAATGGGCACGTGCATTAGTTCGCTTTGTTACGGAAGAGCCACGGCGAACATTGTTTACAACTCATCCAACACCTAAAACATTTTATAGTGCTGCTTATGGAGATGGTTGGGTCAATTATGACGAAGAACAATGGGGTAAAATTCATGATGCGCATGAAAAACGAATGCAACGTTTAAAACGCCAAATTGGTAACAAACGATTTTTAAAAATTGATTTAACTTCACTTGGTAAAAAAGGTAAGGATGAAACAATGTGGAATGCCATAGGCGATTTTCTTCAAGTCGATGTTTCAAATGCACCTAAGAAATTTCCACATCGGTTTGTTTTTCAATATTCAGCTATCGATCAACCAAAGCGTCAAATGAAATATTTGTTACATCGTATTGTATCGCGTAAATGGGTATTGTTATTACTTTGGATCTTTGTTTATGTTGGTAGATTTTTTGACTCTGGGCAATGTACACGAGCATGTCGAGTCTGGAATGGAAATAATCCATTAGCTCCATTATTGGCTGGTACAACTGGGAATTGGTTTGAACCTGCCGATGTCTACGGTTTGCGTATTGGATATGATACATGTAAATGTTATGGTAATAATGAACATATTCAACGTGATGTTATTCCACGCCTTCATCTTGAAGTCGCTACAAAGGATCAATGGTGGTTTAAAGCGGATACAACTGCTGTTTGTAGCTCAAACGGTCAAGAATATGACAATGCGTTAGATGTTCCTACGTCAGATACGGTAACAAATTGTGGAAAATGTGGCAAGTGTAGTAGTGTAAATGATGTCGATGCTATGCATACTCGTGCAGAAACATTAACTAAACGAGCATCTGTAGGTGCATTATTATATCTTTTTGCAGGGAAAGGAGCTCATAATCTTTTCTTCCAATCATCGATAGTTGGCTTTAGTCCTGCTTGTGCAAAGTGTTGGTTACTTGCAACTCAATGTAACCTAGCAAGCTGTGCAGAGTATTGTCTTTTTGGTTGGGAAAATCCATTATCAACTGAAAGTGCTACTAGCGAAGGTAAATTAAATTCATGTATGCATTGTGATGAAGTAAAATGTTCAGGGTATTATTTGCAATCATGTGGTGCAAATCGACGTGCAGCAGGTGTTGTGACAGATATCCAAAGAGATGAAGGTATGGAAATATGTATAGAAGCTAAGAACGGTGCAAAGAAACGTCAAACGACGTCAAATTAGTGTACGATTCAAGGACACGCGGTAACAGGAAACATGAAAAGGATGTGTGAGGAGATAATATGAAGGAATGAGGAATAAAAAATTAAACCACACTAGAATGAAACGTGAAACGAGGAGGTATTTTTAAAAATAAATTCGTATATTCGTATGCATAATAATATATCATATATAAATTTTGGTTAAAATCTAAGTTATAATAATTTTACACTTCTCATATAAATTATAAATATTTTTCATTTTTAAATAATAATACTCGAATAATATTTTTATGAATATTGTGCATATGATATTTAAATAATTATTATAAAAATATGATATAATCAATTATACGAGTATGATATACTCGTAAAAAACACACACACATTTTTTAAAAAAATAATAATCTCCTCTATAGAGATCTTCTCTTGCTCTCTGATATCTGATATCTGTGTGATATAATATTTTAAAAAGTTTTTACGAGAACACTTCGCGTATATTTTTTTACGAAATTCGTAAATTCGTTTTTATTACATCAATTCAACAAATGAAAATGAACAGGGATCACAAAGATCAATTTTAGAGTTCTCGGCCATGTCTTTTTTACGTTCTTATAAAACATATATATTTGATAAATATTGTACACTCGGTTTTTAAGTCTTCTTCTTTTTTTTTTCTTTTCTTATTCTTATTCTTTACACAAATGTTGCTTCACCCTTTGAAACCATTTTCATTCACATGTATGCATATAATGGTTAAAAAATGTATGCATATATATATTTATACTTTCATATTATTATTATTATATATATATGTATGTATGTATAAATGTGTGTGTGTGTGTGTGCGTGTGCCACACATAATAATTTACAAAATTCCACTGTCCATTCCCCGTTTTATCCTAGCCGCTTTCACACCAACACGATTGATACGGAATGCATCTTTATAATCTTTTTTACTAATTGGCGCATTTGTTGGTGGCCTTGGCTCTGATTCTGGATGCACCAAGTTATGAAGTAACTCGTAGCACATCAGTGTAACTGCAAACTGTGGAGAAGAACGAAATACACGTGCTGCTGCACCTTTGAAAAACGCAGTTGGGCCTTCATTTTTCATAATATCAACTGCCGCTTCAGGAATTGTATTATACGGCTTTTTGCCACCGCTACCAGTAACCTGCATCCTAGTTTTAATCACATCGGCAGGTGTGGTTAAACTAGCGGCTGGTGCTCCAGCCATTGCACCGGCAGTTAACAAGTCTAAAGGAGAAGCTTTGTCTTTGTCCCCAGTACACCATTCTTTTGCACTTGCATACGCAGGGAAATAAATAGCACTAAATGGAACGTCGCGTAACAAACACGCAGATGCACCCTTGTATAGTCCGAAAAATCCCAATTCTTTCACAATGGTAACTGCACCTTTTGGCGTAGCACCTTCTAAGCGAACTTGCTCCCCAATAGTTTGCAAACGGATCTTTACGATTTCCAATGGATTTGTAAACATCACTTGAGATGCACCAGCAGAGCCACCGGCAATAATTTCTAATGGAAGGGCAACTTGTTTATTTCCTTCTATATCTTCTTCCCCAAACCAACCACGAAGTAAATCATTGACGGATAATTTAATAGCTTTCTCCGGGGCAACTCCAACTAATTGAGGTAATAAACCACGATATAAGCCAATCGCACCTTCGTGTCTTATAACTTTAAGCGCACAATCGAAAGTATTTTTATATAGCGGCTCAACCCCTTCCACAAAACGCTGGTTCTGCATTCTAGTTTTAGATAAATCAATAGGGTAGACAAAGGCTGCGCCAATACCACCAGCAATTGCGCCAAAGAAAAAATGTTCTGCAAAATCCATAACCCCGTCAGCAAATGACTTGCTTTCCTTCTCCTCTCCATTTGCAGCGTTGTTATTACCTTTGTCGTTGTTTTGCATTGCCATTTCCTGCCTACGTTTTTGCGCTTCCGGGTTTAAAATATCTTTCATTTGACCAGGGTTAATATCTTTCATTGTCCCCCGGAACGGATAATTTGTTACTAAATCAGATGGGCCGACAAAACCATCACTGCTAGTATTGATAACATCCCATAAAATATCACATTGTAATGGAGTTATCATATCTATTATGCGAACTTGTGGATTGTTATTATTGTTCATTTGTTGCAACGTTTCAACAATTGGCGCTCTCATAAATTCACTTTTTGTTATACGCCTTTGCTTTCCGTTCACTTCACGCTCAATAATAGCTTCAAATAATTGCAATTGCTGTAACACTTTACTAAAAGCAGTGAAATACGCATAATCAATCCTATCATCCCTATAGGATGCTAACAATTGTGTTAAATTTTTCTGCATAAATGGCTTCACAGTAACAGGTGCAATTAAACGGACTAATGGAATTGCTTGATCGAATGTAATGCAACCATCCCCATCAGCCATTTCATGAAAACGTTGTGCGGCTACTTCACCTTTAAACGTTTCATAAAATTCTAAAAATTGAGAATACCCTATTTTTCTCCTAGCACTACTATCAACGGCACCACGTGGGCCGAAAAAACGATCAACTACGGCTACGTCGAAATTTGGTACAGGATTATTTTGTTGATTACTTGACATCGATTGTATTTCCAATTTTGTTTGACCTGATAATTCTTCACCATTTTCCAACTCCAAAGTAGAATTACTTTTATCACCCATCAAACGATTTCCACGGGTTTTCAATGCCTCTTCAAAATGGCTACGTCGAATCCAACCGGAACGATCAATATCAAACACTTTACATATGATCTCGTGTTCTGGTCTTGGCCGTACAAGAATATCATTAAATGATACAAATTCCGCAAAATCAATCGATCCACTTTGATTCATATCTGCAATTTCAAACATAGCACGTAAAGCTTCGATGCCATCCGGTGTCACATCTTCCATATCAACATATGCAGCAATGAAATCTTCTTGCGACATGATTTTTTTCCCATCTTTATTTGTTGTAGATGCATGTTTAGTAAATATATTTTGCAATGATTTTGTATATTTGCTTGTTTCCATAAAATCATCTTTTTTCAAACGCCATACTTTCGTTGGTTTTGTAGCAATAACAGTCGCTGCGCGTGGCCTATCGTATTGCAAGGATTGCTCACCAAATATACGACCTTGTACCGTGTTGATACTATTTCCACTTGCACGTAATGTAGCAATACGTATGTCTTGATTTCCATATTTTTTCGCCCAAAACTCCACTTTGCCAGTATCCAATACGTATAAATATTCACCTCTCGTGCCATTGACTACGATGGTATCACCAGTTTTATATTCTACAAGCTCGAAATTATTCAAAACATTTTTTAAACGTTCTTTGTCTTTCATTACTGGTCGAAATGCTGTTGTTGATCCTATATAACTACGTAACCTTGCTAAATCTTTTGGACTTGCTTTTGCAGTCACAACTGTTGGCTTTGATTCTTTTTTCACAGATGGCAATGTTGTAACAGGTGGTGCAGCACCAGATAAATATTGACGTGGTACCATAACTGATTCATTTTCATATTCTTCCTTTGTTTTACTATCACCTATTTTATTATTATTATTATTATTATTATTATTACTTTTCGTTTCTTCCATGGTTTCCAATAGTAAACTATAAATATTATTAATAGGATTTATATATTATATATATATATATATATATATATATGTTTTTAAGTAGATATATATATATATATATATATATATATATATATATATATATATATATATATATATATATATATATATATATATATATATATATATATATGTTTTTATGTGGATATGTGGATATATCGATATAGATATGTATCCTTTTCTATTTGTTACTTGTTTTAAAAATGTTATAGCGAAATACAGAGCAAATAATCTTCTATTTATCTAATATTTTTTTTCCTAAAATCCTAAAATTAAAAAAACAAAATTTATAATACGGAAGAAGAAAAAACAAAAAAAATTATTTTTATATATTATATCAATGTGTATATATATATATAACTAATTAATATTGACGCACAAAACAAAAACAAGCGTATTTAATGATCAAAACTAATAGAATGATATATATATATATATATATATACGTATATATATATATTAATATTGCTTTTCCACAACAAAATTCACATGGATTTTTATGATATTTTAAGGAAGGTTGTGTTTGTAATATTGTATTTTAATGCTATCTAATGCTATATGGGGGGCATATTTATAATACAAATCCTTAAAATAATAAACAATACATTTTTATCAATTAGCTAGAAGGCACAATCAAAAGAGGCAAATAGCACCAGCAAACAACAAACTCCAACATCATTTTTTCTCGCTCTTGTTGGATTTATCCATTCAATTTGAACAAGTTTCACATTTCAAGCATATTTCGGATAACATTTGAACCGAGAGGGGAAAAAAAGTGACCCTTCTTTTGCTCATTTCAACATAAATATTAAATAAAAATACTCCAGCGGGGTATATATATCCAATTATAATTTAAATACACACGCTATAATCATAAATAAAAATACTCCAGCTATAGCTACGCTCCGATTAAGCTAAGACTCGTGGTTTTCAGAGAGTAACAATATGGTTCTATTTTATAATTCTATGCACACTTTGTAAAAAAGCAATCAAACTTTCTTACTTTAAAACAAAAACAAATATATTTTCTTAGTTCTTACCTATAGTTTTTTGTACTCTTTCCACCGCGCCGCTCTTACACTACCGATTTACATCCTATTTATAAAATCTGTGGCATGACTGTCAAAACACAATACCACTTTTGTACTTCGATTTATCTTGATTCTTCCTATCTGCTTCTTCACAGAGGTAACTATTTACTTGCTAAATCGATCAAAAATAGTTACAGTTAAGGTTTTCCACCTTTACATGATTCTATTTCTATGCTAAAAGCAAAAGGGCCATATCGCCGTCACTCAAATTTTCCTATAGGATATTGGATTGTTATAATACGTAAATAACATCGAACTATAAATACATCTTACGTAATTATCTTGAAACTAATATTTTGTTTATTTGTTGGGGATCGAAAAAAGGAAGAGTTGGTTGGACCGTGAATCCAGTAAAAAAAGAATAGTGATGGCCACGGCAAGAAAAACAATTCACGCCCGACCACACGGCATCTGGGAAAAATCCACAACCGACCACGGTTTGACGGCGTTTTTGACGCCGTCACTATAACTGTTAACTATTGAAAAAATTATCAAGCCTATTTAGTGCTAATAGATGACACAATTATTAGGAACCTTAAAATTTCATGCCAATTTACATGATTTTTTTCATATTGTTTTTTTTGATTTGAGTATACCATTCCTATATTTAAGTTATTATTTTTAATTTTGATAGTAAACAGTCTAAAATAGATTCCTGTTAAAAAATAAACCGTGTTAGTATGGATTTTTATGTCAAT
>LT649986.1:0-10830 GCA_900128395.1 Stramenopiles sp. TOSAG23-2
ACAATTTGTAGAGATATGGAATATGCATCCTGAATATTTTGGCGATGAATGATATTTATTATGATATTATTTCTCAAAAGATATATGTATATATATGTATTCATAAATATGTAGTACATGGACCTTTTAGAGTTTTTTTTACATTATTATATACATCACAGGGTAAATTTTGGATCCGTCAATAAAGAAGAAGCAAAAAGAAGAACTCTGATGAAGATTTTCCAGATTTAGGTTAAGGTGTATTATAGTGTGAAAAATTCATTTAATCCTATTTTATATACTACCTGTTGTGGAAGAAAATAAAACGAAACACCTTAAATTTTGTTTTTTCATCTGGCAGTTAAAATTTTTTAATTCGAATTTAACGAGTCGAATAAAAAAAAGTGAAAAAGCAAAAAGAGAAAGTATGTATATATATATACTTTCGGTAGATTAAATTATTATTCTTATTACTTATCATTTATTGAGAAGTTTCATTTCTATTACTATTAGTATTACTTATCATTTTTTGAAAGTTTCATTACTATTATTATTATTATTACGAATACTATTACCACGGAAAACTTTTTTTTGAAAATGACAGATGCATCAAATGTAGAACTTTCAGTATTATCACACCATGAACCAAGACCTGGTGAATGTACATATACTAGGCATGAAAATGGTGGTGGTGTTAATTTAAGACCACCCATTACACAGTTGCGTACACCACATAAACGAGATATTGCAGAACTTTTTGATAATACACCCGTCAGTACCTTCGATGGACTAGAAACGCCAAATTCACCTATGCGGCGATCAATGGACTCAACATCCTCCTCGGCCACAAAACAAAGTGGATTTAGCTTGGCTCCTATGCAATCACCACATCGTTTCCGTAGTGAAAGTTTCGATAGCAATGCTGGAGAAAATAATAATGCTACGCAAGACATTGCGCAACAAGATGATGGAGATAAGTTTGGCATGTGGGATGGCGTTTTTGCTCGTTGTTTATTGAATATCTTTGGCGTTATTATGTTTTTACGCGTGCCATGGATGGTTGCATATGCTGGTATATTCAATTCATTATTGATTATATTGATTTCTGTATCAATAACAGGTATTTCTGCTACTTCTTTATCTGCAATTAGTACAAATGGAATTGTTGCGAATGGTGGTGCGTATTATATGATCAGTCGCAGTTTAGGTGCACAATTTGGTGGTGCGATTGGATTGATGTTTTACGTTGCAAATGCAGTTGGGTGTCCAATGTATTTGGTTGGCTTTGCTGAAACAATCGTTGGTTTAAGTGGTGGAAATACACTTATGGTAGAAGGATGGGATTTACAAATTGTTGGGATATTATCATTATTATTTATATGCATTATCTGTTTTGCCGGATTGAAATATGTAGTAAAATTTCAATTAGTATTGCTTGGAATTTTAGTATTATCCATTTTAGCATTTATTATCGGAGCATTGGTTCCTTCGTTACATGATGATTTTCCTGCATGGACAAATATTGGTTCTCAGAATTTATGGGCTGATTACAATCGTGATGCGGCATATAAAGGAAAAGATGTAAATGGGACATTTGTTGAATTAACATGTGCATATCAAGAAAAAGGTACGCCGAATAAAATTATGCTAAACGCAAATGATACATTGCAAAAAGTTGACGGTACGGTTACATTCGGAGTTGTACTTGCCGTATTTTTCCCTGCAGTAACTGGTATTATGGCAGGTGCAAATATTAGTGGTGATTTAAAAGATCCAAGTTATGCTATTCCAAAAGGAACGAATTTAGCATTAGGAGTGAGTACAATCATTTACATTGTATTGGCTATTATTGTTGGATTAGTTGGATTGCGAAGTGTACCTGGATTAGTAAAAGGTAGCGAATGCCCATATGGAGGAATTTATCATGACTATTTATTTATGGCAAAAGCATCATTATGGCCACCAATAGTTTATGCTGGTATATTTGGAGCAACATTATCCAGTGCAATCGCTTCCTTAGTTGGTGCACCACGCATATTACAAGCTGTTGCGCAAGATAAATTATTTCCTGGCTTAGATATTTTTGGTAAAGGTGTTGGTAAAGGGAACGAGCCACTTGCCGCATATGGTTTAACCATGGCAATTACAATTGGATGCATATTAATCGGCGATTTAAATGCAATTGCTCCTTTAATTACAAACTTTTTCATGGCAAGTTATGCATTAACAAATCTTGCCGTTTACGAAGCATCCGCATCGAAAAGCCCTGGTTGGCGACCAACATTTAAATATTACAACAAATGGTTGTCCTTATTTGGCACATTTCTATGTTTTGGTTTCATGTTGTTTTTAAACGTATGGATGTCATTTTTCACTGTTATGATTGGTATTTTACTATACATTTTAGTTGGAAAAGTTGCACCAAACGTGAATTGGGGTAGTTCTGGTGAAGGTGCGAAATATATCATGGCATATAGAAGTTTAAGATCATTAGCTGCTACGCAACAACATGTGAAAAATTGGCGACCGCAATTGCTTGCTATTGTTGGAAGTGAAGAAGCTGCAACGGCTGAAGAGGAAAAAGTGGATAATGGTGTGATTGCATTGTTACGGGATTTAAGAAAAGGTCATGGTTTAGCAATGGTTGGTGCTGTTTTAAACAATGAGCAAAGCACGAGCAAAGTAGATGGAGGGATTGATCCAGAAGCATTGTTGAAAATGAAAACTAGACGAACTCAGTTAAAATTGCAATTAGAAAAATGTTTGGTGAAAGGCTTTGCTGAAGTGGTACATGCGAAAAATGTACGTCAAGGCGTATATTCCATGTTACAAGTTGCTGGTATTGGATCCATGCGACCAAACACGTTGATTATTACCTTTAGAGAAGATTGGCATAACATGCCATATGAAGAAATTAGAGAATATGTTGGAATGATAGGTGACGCATTTGATTTTGGATATGGTGTGGTTCTCATGCGTCGACCAGAAAAATATTATGAATATTCAAAAGAAATTATTGCAATGCCAACAAGGGGTGGTGGTTTTTCATTTAGTTCAAAAAGAAAAATTAAAAAAGTTGCTCGTAAAGATTCAATTGATCAAGCTAAAGACGTTGTCAACATGCCAAAAGCACAACGTACATCTATTATCAATTTAAGTATTGATGATGGCGATACAGAGGGTGCAATTAAGCAACCTGAAACAGAGAATACATTAGATGTGTGGTGGTTAAGCGATGATGGTGGTTTAACATTGTTACTTCCACATTTAATCATACGTAATCGTCGTAGATATCAAGAAACGAAAGGAATAACTATGCGTGTTATGAATACCATTGGGGAAGATGAGCTTGGACGTGCTGGAAGAGAATTAACACGTTTGGATACTTTAATCAATGATAAATTTCGTATTGGCGCGCAAGTATGTAATGTTATTTTAAAAAGCAAGAAACAACGAAAAATTCAAAATGAAAAACTTTGGAAAAGTTATGAAGAAAAATGGGAAAATGTAAAACAAATTTTGACAAATACAGAAAATATTCCAAAAGGTGCTGGTGATGATAATTTTAAATCATTGTTAAATAGTACTAAAAAGAAAGTGATATTAGGGGAGACAATTGCATTTGAATCTGGGAAATCAAATTTAGCTGTTATCAATGTACCAGTTCCACGTAAAGATAAAATGGACGATCCATGGTACCCATATGAATATATGAGTTGGTTAGATGGATTATCACATGTTGATCGACCATGTTTATTAATTCATGGTAGTAATGTCGATTGCTTAACATTTTATTCGTAGAAGGAATGAAAAAAATATATATTTTATTTATTGTATAGGTACAGAGATATGATAATGGTCAAAAAATACGCGTATATTTTACGAACGTATTATACTCTTCGTAATATTATGATAATATGATATGTGTACAAAGAGAAGTGTGTGTATATCTGTTTTAAATATTGTACGAAAGGTATCATACGAACTCGTACTCGTATATAATGTTTTTTGAAAAATAATCACATATATTTGAGATATCTCATGTAACTACATGTACTCTACTTAGAATAATTTATCCACACATATATATAATACGATGATATCATACGAATATATCTCATAACGAACGTACTACACTGATATCATAAACTTTTTATCATACTCTCTTTTTAATTACTATGTGGTTTTGAATCAATTTGTACAGTGCTTGGTAAATCAGTTAAACATTCTAAAAACAATGCTTGAAGCTCTTTGTGCTTCTGTTCATCTTTGCTTTTATACCATATGTCTAAACGATACGCCTGTTTAATGAATTGGTTGGTACGATTGTTTTTCTTACTTTTATCCACTACACGTATACCACATATTTCATCAATAATTGGTTTATTTTCACCAATAATTGTTAATGCTAAATTTTCCCAATATTTATCTACTGCTGCAAGATCAATTTCAGATGTACGTATCCATATCTCACCACCTGGTGCATTCATTGGATCTTCCCATTCTGGTTTGATACCTTCGCGAAATATACTAAAACCTTCCACATCTCTTCCACTAATTTTATTCTTTGCTTTACCATTGAAAAAAAATTTACTAGGCAAAGGCATAATATCCCAATATCCCCAAAAATCTTCCACGGTATCAAATGTTGCTATTTTGGTATATTCTTTCCAATCTTTATGCTCAAACACTGCCCATGTCGTATTCAATTGATGTTTTTCCGTCATGATTATTTAATATATATTATATATTCTTCTTTGAAATGTATTATTATTATTATTATTATTACTACTACTACTACTAAGAAAAGAAATGATTGAACACCGATGCACAACACAATGTGGTTTCTACACTTATTCATTCTATTTTTTTAATCAATTTTATTACTAATATTAGAAATATATGCACATATTTTGGGGCAATTTATCACCACCATAGAATTTTACCTGTGTTGTAATCTGGTAATAATGGAAGAAGAACGAAAGTAGAGAAGGGTAGTGCCTGCTGTCGGCCTGCTGTAATGCTGTGTCCATATTATACCATGGTATTTTGATTTTGAATATTTGTTAATAGGGGGTTATTGTTTAGTTATATTGAAGATAAGTATACAAAATAATTTACAAAATAATTCGGACCAACAAAAATATAATAGGGGAGTACCAGGTTACAAGTATACAAAATAATTCGTACCAAAACAAAATGTAATAGGGGAGTACCAGGTTACAAGTATACAAAATAATTGGTACCAAAAAAATATAATAGGGAATTACCAGGACAAGTATACAAAATAAGTCGTACCAAAAAAATGTAATATAGTATCAAAATAATTCGTACCAAAAAGGTAATTAAGGGAAATTATTTAAAAAAAAAAAATCATCGTCGTCGCGACGTGTCGTCGAAAAAAAAAAAAAAAAAAAAAAAAAAAAAAAAAAAATATTTTTTTTTTTTTTTTTTTTTTTTTTTTTTTTTTTTTTCGACGACACGTCGCGACGACGATGATTTTTTTTTTTTAAATAATTTCCCTTAATTACCTTTTTGGTACGAATTATTTTGATACTATATTACATTTTTTTGGTACGACTTATTTTGTATACTTGTCCTGGTAATTCCCTATTATATTTTTTTGGTACCAATTATTTTGTATACTTGTAACCTGGTACTCCCCTATTACATTTTGTTTTGGTACGAATTATTTTGTATACTTGTAACCTGGTACTCCCCTATTATATTTTTGTTGGTCCGAATTATTTTGTAAATTATTTTGTATACTTATCTTCAATATAACTAAACAATAACCCCCTATTAACAAATATTCAAAATCAAAATACCATGGTATAATATGGACACAGCATTACAGCAGGCCGACAGCAGGCACTACCCTTCTCTACTTTCGTTCTTCTTCCATTATTACCAGATTACAACACAGGTAAAATTCTATGGTGGTGATAAATTGCCCCAAAATATGTGCATATATTTCTAATATTAGTAATAAAATTGATTAAAAAAATAGAATGAATAAGTGTAGAAACCACATTGTGTTGTGCATCGGTGTTCAATCATTTCTTTTCTTAGTAGTAGTAGTAGTAATAATAATAATAATAATAATACATTTCAAAGAAGAATATATAATATATATTAAATAATCATGACGGAAAAACATCAATTGAATACGACATGGGCAGTGTTTGAGCATAAAGATTGGAAAGAATATACCAAAATAGCAACATTTGATACCGTGGAAGATTTTTGGGGATATTGGGATATTATGCCTTTGCCTAGTAAATTTTTTTTCAATGGTAAAGCAAAGAATAAAATTAGTGGAAGAGATGTGGAAGGTTTTAGTATATTTCGCGAAGGTATCAAACCAGAATGGGAAGATCCAATGAATGCACCAGGTGGTGAGATATGGATACGTACATCTGAAATTGATCTTGCAGCAGTAGATAAATATTGGGAAAATTTAGCATTAACAATTATTGGTGAAAATAAACCAATTATTGATGAAATATGTGGTATACGTGTAGTGGATAAAAGTAAGAAAAACAATCGTACCAACCAATTCATTAAACAGGCGTATCGTTTAGACATATGGTATAAAAGCAAAGATGAACAGAAGCACAAAGAGCTTCAAGCATTGTTTTTAGAATGTTTAACTGATTTACCAAGCACTGTACAAATTGATTCAAAACCACATAGTAATTAAAAAGAGAGTATGATAAAAAGTTTATGATATCAGTGTAGTACGTTCGTTATGAGATATATTCGTATGATATCATCGTATTATATATATGTGTGGATAAATTATTCTAAGTAGAGTACATGTAGTTACATGAGATATCTCAAATATATGTGATTATTTTTCAAAAAACATTATATACGAGTACGAGTTCGTATGATACCTTTCGTACAATATTTAAAACAGATATACACACACTTCTCTTTGTACACATATCATATTATCATAATATTACGAAGAGTATAATACGTTCGTAAAATATACGCGTATTTTTTGACCATTATCATATCTCTGTACCTATACAATAAATAAAATATATATTTTTTTCATTCCTTCTACGAATAAAATGTTAAGCAATCGACATTACTACCATGAATTAATAAACATGGTCGATCAACATGTGATAATCCATCTAACCAACTCATATATTCATATGGGTACCATGGATCGTCCATTTTATCTTTACGTGGAACTGGTACATTGATAACAGCTAAATTTGATTTCCCAGATTCAAATGCAATTGTCTCCCCTAATATCACTTTCTTTTTAGTACTATTTAACAATGATTTAAAATTATCATCACCAGCACCTTTTGGAATATTTTCTGTATTTGTCAAAATTTGTTTTACATTTTCCCATTTTTCTTCATAACTTTTCCAAAGTTTTTCATTTTGAATTTTTCGTTGTTTCTTGCTTTTTAAAATAACATTACATACTTGCGCGCCAATACGAAATTTATCATTGATTAAAGTATCCAAACGTGTTAATTCTCTTCCAGCACGTCCAAGCTCATCTTCCCCAATGGTATTCATAACACGCATAGTTATTCCTTTCGTTTCTTGATATCTACGACGATTACGTATGATTAAATGTGGAAGTAACAATGTTAAACCACCATCATCGCTTAACCACCACACATCTAATGTATTCTCTGTTTCAGGTTGCTTAATTGCACCCTCTGTATCGCCATCATCAATACTTAAATTGATAATAGATGTACGTTGTGCTTTTGGCATGTTGACAACGTCTTTAGCTTGATCAATTGAATCTTTACGAGCAACTTTTTTAATTTTTCTTTTTGAACTAAATGAAAAACCACCACCCCTTGTTGGCATTGCAATAATTTCTTTTGAATATTCATAATATTTTTCTGGTCGACGCATGAGAACCACACCATATCCAAAATCAAATGCGTCACCTATCATTCCAACATATTCTCTAATTTCTTCATATGGCATGTTATGCCAATCTTCTCTAAAGGTAATAATCAACGTGTTTGGTCGCATGGATCCAATACCAGCAACTTGTAACATGGAATATACGCCTTGACGTACATTTTTCGCATGTACCACTTCAGCAAAGCCTTTCACCAAACATTTTTCTAATTGCAATTTTAACTGAGTTCGTCTAGTTTTCATTTTCAACAATGCTTCTGGATCAATCCCTCCATCTACTTTGCTCGTGCTTTGCTCATTGTTTAAAACAGCACCAACCATTGCTAAACCATGACCTTTTCTTAAATCCCGTAACAATGCAATCACACCATTATCCACTTTTTCCTCTTCAGCCGTTGCAGCTTCTTCACTTCCAACAATAGCAAGCAATTGCGGTCGCCAATTTTTCACATGTTGTTGCGTAGCAGCTAATGATCTTAAACTTCTATATGCCATGATATATTTCGCACCTTCACCAGAACTACCCCAATTCACGTTTGGTGCAACTTTTCCAACTAAAATGTATAGTAAAATACCAATCATAACAGTGAAAAATGACATCCATACGTTTAAAAACAACATGAAACCAAAACATAGAAATGTGCCAAATAAGGACAACCATTTGTTGTAATATTTAAATGTTGGTCGCCAACCAGGGCTTTTCGATGCGGATGCTTCGTAAACGGCAAGATTTGTTAATGCATAACTTGCCATGAAAAAGTTTGTAATTAAAGGAGCAATTGCATTTAAATCGCCGATTAATATGCATCCAATTGTAATTGCCATGGTTAAACCATATGCGGCAAGTGGCTCGTTCCCTTTACCAACACCTTTACCAAAAATATCTAAGCCAGGAAATAATTTATCTTGCGCAACAGCTTGTAATATGCGTGGTGCACCAACTAAGGAAGCGATTGCACTGGATAATGTTGCTCCAAATATACCAGCATAAACTATTGGTGGCCATAATGATGCTTTTGCCATAAATAAATAGTCATGATAAATTCCTCCATATGGGCATTCGCTACCTTTTACTAATCCAGGTACACTTCGCAATCCAACTAATCCAACAATAATAGCCAATACAATGTAAATGATTGTACTCACTCCTAATGCTAAATTCGTTCCTTTTGGAATAGCATAACTTGGATCTTTTAAATCACCACTAATATTTGCACCTGCCATAATACCAGTTACTGCAGGGAAAAATACGGCAAGTACAACTCCGAATGTAACCGTACCGTCAACTTTTTGCAATGTATCATTTGCGTTTAGCATAATTTTATTCGGCGTACCTTTTTCTTGATATGCACATGTTAATTCAACAAATGTCCCATTTACATCTTTTCCTTTATATGCCGCATCACGATTGTAATCAGCCCATAAATTCTGAGAACCAATATTTGTCCATGCAGGAAAATCATCATGTAACGAAGGAACCAATGCTCCGATAATAAATGCTAAAATGGATAATACTAAAATTCCAAGCAATACTAATTGAAATTTTACTACATATTTCAATCCGGCAAAACAGATAATGCATATAAATAATAATGATAATATCCCAACAATTTGTAAATCCCATCCTTCTACCATAAGTGTATTTCCACCACTTAAACCAACGATTGTTTCAGCAAAGCCAACCAAATACATTGGACACCCAACTGCATTTGCAACGTAAAACATCAATCCAATCGCACCACCAAATTGTGCACCTAAACTGCGACTGATCATATAATACGCACCACCATTCGCAACAATTCCATTTGTACTAATTGCAGATAAAGAAGTAGCAGAAATACCTGTTATTGATACAGAAATCAATATAATCAATAATGAATTGAATATACCAGCATATGCAACCATCCATGGCACGCGTAAAAACATAATAACGCCAAAGATATTCAATAAACAACGAGCAAAAACGCCATCCCACATGCCAAACTTATCTCCATCATCTTGTTGCGCAATGTCTTGCGTAGCATTATTATTTTCTCCAGCATTGCTATCGAAACTTTCACTACGGAAACGATGTGGTGATTGCATAGGAGCCAAGCTAAATCCACTTTGTTTTGTGGCCGAGGAGGATGTTGAGTCCATTGATCGCCGCATAGGTGAATTTGGCGTTTCTAGTCCATCGAAGGTACTGACGGGTGTATTATCAAAAAGTTCTGCAATATCTCGTTTATGTGGTGTACGCAACTGTGTAATGGGTGGTCTTAAATTAACACCACCACCATTTTCATGCCTAGTATATGTACATTCACCAGGTCTTGGTTCATGGTGTGATAATACTGAAAGTTCTACATTTGATGCATCTGTCATTTTCAAAAAAAAGTTTTCCGTGGTAATAGTATTCGTAATAATAATAATAATAGTAATGAAACTTTCAAAAAATGATAAGTAATACTAATAGTAATAGAAATGAAACTTCTCAATAAATGATAAGTAATAAGAATAATAATTTAATCTACCGAAAGTATATATATATACATACTTTCTCTTTTTGCTTTTTCACTTTTTTTTATTCGACTCGTTAAATTCGAATTAAAAAATTTTAACTGCCAGATGAAAAAACAAAATTTAAGGTGTTTCGTTTTATTTTCTTCCACAACAGGTAGTATATAAAATAGGATTAAATGAATTTTTCACACTATAATACACCTTAACCTAAATCTGGAAAATCTTCATCAGAGTTCTTCTTTTTGCTTCTTCTTTATTGACGGATCCAAAATTTACCCTGTGATGTATATAATAATGTAAAAAAAACTCTAAAAGGTCCATGTACTACATATTTATGAATACATATATATACATATATCTTTTGAGAAATAATATCATAATAAATATCATTCATCGCCAAAATATTCAGGATGCATATTCCATATCTCTACAAATAAT
>LT649987.1:0-10823 GCA_900128395.1 Stramenopiles sp. TOSAG23-2
AAATTAGCATGGACACAGGCCTTTCAACATTTTACTCTTGAAAATTGTGTTTTTCTGCCAATGTTTTCTGTTTTTCATTTCCTATCATATTTATACTTAACCTAGTACTTTTCATATACTCAGTAGAGCATCGGCGGAACCTTAAGACCTTAAGTTGGTTCCTTTGGTAGTTTGTTTTTTGGCCTACGGGTTTGGGTAGCAGTGTTTGCGTCGGCGTGATTGTTGACCATGTAGTCATGGTTTATAGTCACGGTCACGTGAATTGGGTTGGAGTACCAGTTTTTTTGTGTTTGGTACATTGTTATTTTAGATTTTCGTCTACGCCTAGCCATTCTCACCAGGAAAGGCCCTTTGGGTACACCTGGCACCGTTAAACTACATCGGTAGTTGTCAAACGGGGTGATCGAGAGAATTCATAATTTACCTGAGTTATGGAATTTGTTGAATAGTATTTTAGACCTAATGGTTTAGGACACTATCGGCAAGGTTCTTGGTCTGTTTGTAGTTCTGGAAAAGGTTGAAGGGAAATCAAGAATTTTCTGTTTTGGGGAACTAGTTGAAGGTTGGACTTTCAATTATTTTATGCTGGAGTGGTGTAATATATAACTCTGTGGATTTCAATGAACTCTATCGCAATGTTACGATTCATTGTCCATCTTTCAGTTTAGTGAGATAGATTTGTCTCAGTTATTGTATTCTTTCTGGAGAGTAGGAATTATCATTTGAGTAAATTAAAAATAAATTATGCATTAATTAAATATATATGCAAATAAAACTTTTTTTAAGGTACACTTAAATCTCTTTTACAAACAAAAAAACCCCAGGCCTTTCAACATTTTACTCATGAAAATTGTGTTTTTCTGCCACATGTTTTATTTTATTTTTTTGTCTTCACATTGCATGTTGATTTTTTCCGCCCCTAAAATGAACAACTTTTTTATGCATGATCATAGATATCTAATGTATCTCGAATAATGACTGGCCCACCACCATATCTTTGCTTTAAATATGTAAATATTTTCTTATTGACACCTCGATAATGTATGATCTTTTTCAATTTTAACTTTGGTGTCTTTAAATCTTCTAGTAATAATGTTTCATTGGAAATTGGTGGAGGTGGTGGATACCCACTATATCCATTAAATCCCCATCGATATCGTAATATACGGCTAAATGAATTACTTCCAGAATCATCAAATAAAAATGCTTTCCAATGACTTAACCAATCCGCATCGATAATATACCATTTATCATTTGGTCCAATAACATCTTCATTCACATTTTCATTTTCTAAAATCATTCGGAAAAATTCCCTATCTAAATCACGTTTCCTTTCCCATATTTCTTTCTCACTTTCACATTCCTTGCATTTATCAGAAATTGTAGTATGATTTTGAATGCGCCCATCAAATTCACCAAATAATTTTGCCATTCTGGCATACGTACATTTTGGTATTGGTACAAACTTATCCACATAACGTTGATAACAATTACTATGACGACATAAAAACCTAAAATTATTAATAGGTCCAGGATGATATGATGTCCTTAATTTTTTTAACCAATATTTTGATACATATAATGATGACTGTAGACGACTATTGATATGTAATGACGATGATGATATTGATGCATTCATATTATTATTATTGTTCTTATAGCTATTGTTTCCTAATAATAATGATGATACTTCAACTTGTAATGCTTCAATACATTTCATACGTTTTAAATCACTCGGTTTTCGTTTTGTATAAATTAATATATACGCTTGGCGATCCAATATATCTTCTACATCACTTACTAATGTGATTTTATTATCATCGCATTTGTACCATTCATATAAATCATCATTATTATTAGTATTATCACTTCTTATTGATGATGGTATAATATTACTATGATGTTCCATTTCCCGTCTTACAAATGCTATATAATGCCCTCGTTTACAACTTGAACCTTGATGTTCTATTAACCCAATTAAATCATAAACAGCAGATTTTTCATTGTCCATATTATTACTATTGTTATTACCATATGTACTTGTTAATAATTCTTTCAAATTTAAATCATATAGAGGATAATCAATATTAGTTGATATTTTGACACTTTCATTTACTGAATTATATTTAAACCTTTTCAAATGCAAAATTAAAGTTTCGGGTGTTTCTTTAATTGATATTGTTTTAGTTGCTTCTACATGTTTATGGCAATTATTACAATGGTACAAATCATTCACACCTGATAACAATTCCATAGAAAATGTTTTTTTCAAACAATTTATCAATGTAACATCGTTTTTACTTATTGTTTCCTGAAGCTCGTTTCCACGTAACATTTTTTGGTCCTCTTCCTCTTTATTTTCAACGATACTATCAGGTCGTTTTTCTTCTACAATCGTTGTTAAATTATTAATATCTTGATTGTCATTTTCACGAGCCATCGTATTATCATTGTTATCAATATTACCATTATCATTATTTGCTGAAAATGTCGAAAAGAAACTCCATGTCCACCATGAAGATGTTGCATTATCTATTTTCTCTCTATCTCTATGAATGTCTTTCTTGGGTATCTTCTTTTTATCCTCGTAATGATAAGTTCCATTCGTCTTTTTGTCATTATTATTATTATTATTATCACAATCATCATCTGGCAATTCAACAGTAAGTCCAGTCAAAAAACTTTCATATGTAATTGATAGATGATTACATTCTTTACATAATATATTACATTGTTTTAATCCGCCAAATGTGTCATTAACAAAACTCTCTTCAGTATACATATAATTATTATTGTACCGTCGTTTTTTATTTTTTTTACGTTTGTTTATTCGCTGACTATTATGATTATTTTCAAAAATAACATGTTGACTGTTGTTATTTTTTATTTTAGATGGAATTGGTGCTAAAGTCATTTCATGGATAACATTTAATATGTGAATAAGAAATTCATGAGCATCTTGTTGTTTGGAACCTCTGAAATGGCTGAATAAACGAGCAAATAATAAACGCAATTTATATGGTGAGAAAAATACTTCTTTATCATCTTTTGCAATTTCAAGCGTATCAAATTTCATATTTGATAATTTTTCTTCATTAGTATTTACAATAATATGAATAGCTCTTTCTATTTCATTGACTAAACGTCGCTTCAAATCAACAGTTCGGTCTTCCCTGGATGGAAATGGGCGAGCAGGTAATATTCCATCTATGTCATTGATATCTGATATTCTATTTGAAAATATATAACAATTAGCCAAAACTTGCAATGCGGCATTTAAGTAACACGTATTTCCTAAATTTTTCAATTTAATAGGTGACGTAGAATTATTATAATATTTTTTTTTATTTTCGTGAAGAATAATATTATTGTTACTACTTATAATTTTATGGGAGACTGCAGATGATATTGGTATAAACGACGACGATGACGATGATGAAAAAGACGCCATGATGCCAGCATGTATGAAATTTTAAATGGATTGTCTTGATATCAATATATGTACACACTTCTACGAAGAGTATATATTACCATTGTTATGACGATTTTATCTTCTACTATTTTATTCTATTTACAGTATTTATATTTGGCATGCTTTTTATAATATTTTTAAAAAACTGTGGACCCTACTACAAATTATTAGAGAGGATCCTTACAGGTACATTGATTGTGCCCTTAATAATTTATTTTTTTTAAAAACTTTTTTTTTGTTGTATGAATTACACCTTTTTACGAAGGTAGAAAATTTATTATTTTTGCTATTTGACTTATTTCCATCTCGAATTATTATGCAAAGCTTTTGCTAATAATTTTTTACCTTCATCTGATAAATGCCGTTTGAGTTGTGGCGCAAACCGATTACTATCTGTACCTTTTTGTTGAAAATCTTTCTTTGATTCTTTCAACACATCATTTACATTTGTAATTAAGCCATTTCCAATTGAAGTAATAAGATGATACTTAAATCTACATATTCTCGCCTATGTCACGCGGGCATTTTTGCTCACAGGTCCCATTGGGTTATCGTTGGTGTGGGATAAGTAATCGCAAAAAGAAGAGGGACAAAAAATAAATGCACAATATAAATGTATACATGTAAATGTGTACAATCAATGAAGGATGTACATGCACCACACAAATATATACAGCGATTCAATCATCGAATAGTTTTCCATATTTTCAATTTTATTTAACACCAAGTGTAGAAGAAGTTGAAGAAGAGGAACGTCGCGAACGACAACAGAACGAACAAAGAACTGGAGGGGGGGAAGATTGGAAAGGAAAAAACAGAAATTTAGACAAATGATGAAAATGCGCACATAAATTTGTTCGTGCGGGGATGTTTGTCGTTTAATTATTTTTGCCACATATATGTATCTCTCTACTTCTCCAATACGTGCATTACGTTGTATAATATGACAGATTATCTCTTTTTTTTTATATATTTATAATCTCTCGCTACAAAAAAGAAAGAATATATTATTTTGGCTTGTAAATTAAAGAGATAAATTTTGAGAGAGAAATACAGAGAACGTAATTGTACACACTTTTGTTCATGCTTTTTATATATATATATATATATATAAAAAATTCTCTTATTTATAATATGATTTATATAACATATGAGTAAGAGAAAAACACATATATGATATATAAAATGTTCTCTTACTCATATATATATATATATATTAAAAAAATAATATTCTATTTTTTATAATTTTTTTTTTAATTTATAAGACCCGGACAATCTGAGAATTTTAATTTTTTTCTTTTTTATTACTTCGCGTATTTAAAAAATGGCACTCATGATAGTACTAATTTAATATATGGTCCAAATTCAACAATTTTTTGTTCCAAGATTCACTCCCTCTCTCACTACTGGGATACAGGCATCTGTTGATAAATAAAATAATATCTCTCCCCAATCACTCAACGTAAAAGATTCATTTGACTTGCAGTTCTAATCCCAGCAGGTGGTCTTGGAAGTTTTTCATTTCGATTTCTGCTTTCATAACCATAATCCAAACCTGCATCATAGTCATAATCTTCATCTTCCGTTACAGATGATAATCTGTTATTACCAGATGATGAGAATGTTAATGTACTACCATTAATATTCATATTTTGCATTGATGCGGTACGAATTCCTGGTGGTGGTCTATGCTTTAATTTTGTTTGTTGAATTTTATGATGTGGGATAGATCTAACATTATTACCACTAGAATATTGCGGATCGCTTCCTACATAACGTTGATCTAATACAGGTGCATTACTCAAAATTTCTCCAACTTTGCTAAAACCTCTTCCTCTCGTATGAATATTTGGATCATATCGTGGTTTAACATTATTATATTGATCTGATGCACCTTTCACCATATTACGAATACCTGGTGGCGCTGGTGGCAATGCTCCACGTGCATAAGATGTATTATCCATCTCATAATTAAGTTCCTCATATGACAATGTAGTTGCATTTGATGTAACAGGAGCATTGGCATATTTATCCTCAATCGTGTCCAATACATCATCAACTAATGAATATCTTCTTCTTCTTTCCGGTTCTTGCGGTGGTGGTGCTGATTTCACTTTTTCAGCACGTTTTTTTTTAAATTTTTGCACGTGGTGTTTGCTATGCTTAGAAACTTTCTTCTCTTTCTTTTTCTTCTTCTTTTTCCTTTTATTGAATTTACCACCATGTGCTTTACGAATGTTAATTACCCATTTGTCAGCATCATCTGAGGAGACAGCACGAAGGCCATATGATTTGTATTCAAGCACACCACTATTTGAACTTGCAAGTTTTTGACCTTGATGCCTTTCTGAGATTACATCAAATCTTAAACTTGATTTGTGTCCAGAGTGATTTGCTCCACGAGTAACCGTTATACTACCAATACTATCCTTGCCAAGGGGAATAATACCCCTTAAGTCATTGTACGTTTTTCCAAAGGAACTGACAGTCATCTTTTTGTAATATCTTAATTCAGTTGGATACAATATGAAATAACGTTTGTTCCACATTCTAAAATGTGCAATACCTTCCGTATTTTTTTTCTCTAAATAACCTTCCATGACGACATCTTCTGCATTCCAACTACGACGTTCCATATTTATATTATTAATACTAATAACACTTCTACTAATAAAAAAAACAAAACAAAGAAACAATTGAATATATTTTGTGTATGTGTGTGTATATAAGCTTATGCGTCAACACTTAATGGTATATTCTTATCTTATCTGACTTGTTGTCGTCTAATACATCTCTTTCTCTCAATAACAATAATATCAAATATTTTAGATATCCGGATATGTATGTGGATTTGTGTGCCGCATTCCAGCAAAGCTCGAGCTACCGGCATAGTAATCTGGTATAATAATCTGGTAATAAGCCAGGATAGATCTACCAGCAATTTTAGCTTGGAAGACTCTGCGCTTTAGCTTGCCAGCTTGCCCAGCTTGCCAGAGTAGCATACAGTAGCTACCACTAGTACACTAGTAGCTAGCTCCACCTAACAAATATTCAGTGCTTTACTCATCCCTATAATGTTTAATATATTTTACCCTTAATAATACTAAAATGGTTTCTGGTACTTTGCTACTTTGCTACTTTTTTGTTTAAGGTAGTACATAATATAATAATAAGTTTTGCGAAGCTGTATATAGTGCTATTTAATGTATAATTATGAGAGGAATAATACATATTTTTCACATATACCCCTGGTATACGATACGATAAGAAATGTGTGTTATCAAATATATATATATTTGTAATATTAAGTTTGTCATCATGATATATCCGGATAGTAGTTGTCATCTTATTATACGTTAAGATGGATGGATAGATTCATCATTAATACATACTTTAGGATAACTGTGTGTGTGTGTGTACGATATATGGTAAAAAATGGCCCCTTCATCTTGTATGCGAAATATTACAAAAAAAAATGTTGGATATGATAAAACATTGTATTGCAAATTTTCCCTGTTTAAAACATTTAATAAATACAGGATCAACAAACAACAATGGAAAAATGCAAGTATATGATTCTTCTAATGAAAGACGACAAAAAAGATCTACGAAAAAAAAAAGCAAAGGAGGGAGCAAATATGGAAATGATAGACAATCAAAGTGGAATAGAAGTGGAAAATCGAATAGAAAGACTAGAAAATCGAAACGAAGATCTAACAATAACAACATTGTAACTGAATCACCAATACATGAGATAAATATTAGTGATATTAATGAGGATAATTGTGATAAAATGTTAGATAAAGTGTTAGAATTGGCAAACCTAGAAATGATAGAAATAAATAGTACGAATAATAATTCTACAAATGATGATGATGAAGACGCTATAAATACATTCAGCGATGATGATAGTAATGAACAATATGACCTTGAAACAGATGATAGTTGTGAATTTGATGAAGAATATTCATTTGATAATGTACGAAGAGTGGCACTTTCCAATCGTGGTCGACGGGTCTCTATATATGATATGGAATTTGATAATAATGATCAAACTAATAATAATATTTTTGAGGAGGAGGAGGAGCGAAAGGAATGAAAAAAATTAAAAAAATATTTACGAACTTCCAATAAAATATGTTAAAGTCCCTGAAAATTGTGTGTGTGTGTGCCAGGGTGTGTAAAAGACATAAAAAATATGTGTTCCCAAAATAATTTCATGCTCTTGTATTTTATAATAACAAAATTCATTTTTTCAAATCTGTGTCAGTTGTACATACGTCTATAGTCATATTATATTTACACAAGATACATTACATACATTATATATATATGTACATACATACATCAACTTACGATTTAAATTGATTTTTATACCATGCTTCAAATGAATTTGCCCGTGCTCTTGTAGTCCCATCTTTACCGTTTGCTTCATTAGCGACACTTTCAACAATCACATCATCAACAGTTTTATTTTTTATCATTAATTCCTGTTTTTGTTCAATAATTTTATTATACATTTTATTTACATTTTTACAAATATCTAATGTTTCTGATAATATTTTATCACAATCATTCTTTTTATCTGGTGACGGAACGTACCTTCCCACGCTATCTAATTCAAGGCCAATTTCTCTCGAATCCTGCAACGTTTGTAATAATTTGGATTTGACATCATTGTTTTTGGGTATTATTTTATTATGTATATGATTTTGAATATGCCATAATCCAACAGATGGCTCATTTACATAATTTATACAATATTCTGTAACATGTTTAGAAAAGTTCATTAATTCCGCTTTCGTCTGTTTCGGTACACCATCTTCATCCAGCTCATCAATCGTTTGAAAAATTTTTAACACAGGTTCCATGTTGTGATAATTATCTTACTTGTATATTTCAACTATAAAATTTTATTTTTGAGTTTTTTGTACTGTGCATCATTTCTTATATTAATATTTAAATATTTCTATTCGAATTATTATTATAATGCAGAGAACACGAGAGCGAGAGAGATTGAAAAAATCTGAAAATGCTAATTTAAACACAATTTAACCACAAAAGGGAATTATACATATTTTTAAATGTGTGTATTTTAAAACCACACCACACGTACATATATATAATATACAAATTTGTATTTTTACCCACTCTTTTATGTTCTCTTTGATGGTGTGTGCGTGTAATTTTATAAACCAATCCATTCCAATTCTTCTTTTAATTTTTCACTATATTCTTTCTCTTTTAATTCTTTCACATTTAAGTTAGTACGAAATTGTTTTCCACCATCTTTGAATCTTTTAGTCATTTCAATAGTACGTTTTAATTTCTTCCATCGTTTCTTTGCTTTTATCTGATTTTGAAATTTGATAGCAATATTATGCAATGGCTCATCTGAGCAATTGCTAAAAAATTCATGTTCCATAGCAATTGATGGCGTTAATCTATCAGCTACATTTATAATTAACATTTGTTGTATAAGTTGTTTTGCATATCTCGACATTGGTGCTTCCTCTAAAGCTTTCCAAGATATTCCATCAACAATTTTGGATTTCAATATTGACCATTTGTTCGATGCAAATGGGAAATACCCTGTAAGCAAAAGGAAAAAACATACACCACAAGCCCACATATCACTTTCACAATAACCTTTCTTTTCTGTTATAATTTCTGGTGGGCAAAATAAATAGGTATGAACATCTCGATCTACTGGAGCAATGGCTGCTAACCCAAAATCACATATTCGAACTTTTCCATCTAGCCCTATTAAAAGATTGTCCGGCTTTAGGTCCAAATGTGCAATTTGTTTCTGTTTTAAAAAATCCAATGCGGATAAGATCTGTTTCATTGTATTAGATGCTGCTTTTTCACTGAGTTGAAATTCGATATTTTTATGAAAATGGCATTCTGTCAATGTTTCCATCAATGTCTTAGGGACATATTCTTGCACGAGCTATATAAGGATATTATATAATATAAATTTTGTTAGTGACATCATTTCTATTATTGGTTTTTGAGAATGTGTTATATTATTATTATATAGAAAAAGATACACTTACATAAAAATTATCTTCCCCAGAAAAAAAATCAAGCAAATTTATGATATTTGGATGTACAACATCTAACAATAAATCTGCTTCATATTTCATCTGCTTTTCATATCCAGGCGAAAGTTTATCCCGTTTGATTACTTTTATAGCAACTGAATTATCCACAAGTTTATTTACATCATCTTTTTTTTCTTTTATAAAATTTTTGGTGACTATAAGCGTTGATTTTCGCTTTAAAATTTTTGTTTCATTTGTATCCTTTTTGGGTATGCATTTATACACGGTTGCATATGCACCTTTTCCTACTACGTTAATAAATTTATATTCTTTTAAAAACGCTTGATCCTTTTCTGATAATTCTTTACCAATATCTAATAATCTATTTTTTGTTTCCATATTTTTCTTCTCCATTTTCAAGTCATGATTATATGCTAAATTCAATATTTCTCTACCGTAATTTGGTAAATTGATAGGCGTTTCATATTCATCTATTTTCCTAATACATTTCTCATATGTTATTTTCTGCGTTGTCGTTCCCCAGTCATCTATTGGCTTTCTTGATTTATCTTGTGTCTGTCCCATTTCTTTTCTTTTTTCCTTTAATTGTATTATATATCGTATCTCTTTCTATAATACATTAACATAATATTATTTTCTGCGGTGAAGAAGAGTGATGATATTCTAATTTTAATTGTTGTGTGTGTGATAAATTATTGGAAGTATTTTCAAGGAAGAATGAAATCGATTTTCTGCGGGTTTGTTGCGTTTCTTTTCTGATAGCATCGACACAGCATTTGTATCGTTTTGGGTGGGTATTATACTCAGAGTTTGCTTATCAGGATAGGATTATTATAGTACTAATAAATATGTATCAGTACAGTAATAGACAAGAAACTTAGAGAGGATCCCTATGTCCGTATTACCAGAATGTAAATATTTTATATTTTTTCAAACACATAAATATGTAAAATGATCCATAATTGTATATATTATATCTAGATATTTCTATTCGAATTGTTGTTGATTTTTTACCACAGAAAAAAAAAAAATTTCTTTAAATAAATTTATAAAAATATTTTTTACATTTAGTATTACCATTGCTACCACTACCATCGTAACCTGTAATCAATGATTTCACATCCGCAAAACGTCCGTATTCACATGCGCATACCAATGATGAACAATTAGATCCAAATTCTTTTATATATTTCTTATTCAAATATGGATATTGTATAATTTTACACATTTGATATAATGTATCATCGTTTCGATTTTTACAAAACAATTGAATAAAGGATGAA
>LT649988.1:0-10802 GCA_900128395.1 Stramenopiles sp. TOSAG23-2
ATATTGATACTGCAGTTGAACTTTCTATGCTTTTGTATATTTGTATGGCTTTATCACCGAACTTTAAATTGCCAATTTTCCTTTCAAGAACCTCTAAAGTTGATTCAATATCAGTTGCGCCGTTTACTTGTTCATTAAGAGCTACTGTTAAACTAGACAGTAATGACTCAATTTTATTTTTTACTTTAAAAAACCAATGGCCGCCATTGTCACCATTATTGGACGCATCATGAATCGTGCTACGAACATCTGCTCGAATTTTCTGTAATTTTAAATTATAACATTCATCATTATGTACATCCTTACTACCATCATTTCCTGTATTCAAATTGTAAAAACTATAACCAGCTCTGTTAAATAGAATTTCACATACTTTGTTTTTATCGGGTAAACCAAGATAAGAAGTGGCAAATTGGCTTTTTAAAGTTGGACTTAATTCTTTCCTTTTTAGTATTGAGGTGGTAGATATAAAAATGAATGTACTTAGTGGTTTTACCAAATGACCATGCAAGTCAAAATAGCTACTGTTTCCGTTAAGAGCCTTTTGTATAATTGAAACTATTGAAGCAATCATCTGTAAAACGGCTGGAGCACAGTTGGATATTCCATTTAAGAATAATAATCCTCCAGTCTTCATGCATCCAATCAAACGTTGTTTTGTACTATTTGGATCTGTTCCTAAGTTTGCATGCCAATCCACGAATTCCGTACCTAGGTACAAACTAAGTTGTTCTATCGACAATTTGCTATACGACAATGTTAAATCGTTGTCTGTAATTAAATGCGTGCTACACAATCCAAGTGAACGCAAAATTAGACACATTGCCCGTTCACTATTGTTATCTAATACAAGAGACGATGCCTTATCTCCGGTAAATTCGTAGCCATAGGAAACACTGTTTGAGCCGCAAGTGATATTCCATTCAACTTTATTACCACTATCTGCATTTTTGATGAACGTTTTCGCTTTGTTGTAATATAGAAAACTATTTATACCATATATTTCACTTGCTTGGGCTGACAAAATTTTTATAAAATTTAAATGGTATACCAAACATTCCAGCAATAAGCCAAAGCGGCGTCTGATACTGCTTATTATCTTTGATATGCCAAATTCAGCGACAGAAAGTGTAGATAACAAATCTTGCAATGCAATCATTAGATGCAATTTGAGACTTCCGACATACTCTATTAAAGTTTCAAATGCATCTTTTTTATTATTTTCTAAATCTGTAAATGCATTTTCAATCATTAAAAATAATTTAGCATTCATTACACCGATGATAACTTGTATCGGGGCTGTTGTATTACTCGCCTTTACATCAGCGAAGTCTTCGTATAATGCTGTAACGAGAAATTTCTCAAATGAAAATAGTTCTGCTTGGCTTAAATTTCCTAATTTTGCCACTTCAGCACGAATAGATGATTTCATTTGTTTGTCAAGAGTAGAAAAAATGTTGAGACCCTCTCGTCGCAATCTTAGTACTCGATCTAGTACTAACGTTTCATGTTTGGACTCGATGCTTAAGATTATTGGATTATTATCATCGGTAGAATCATGTTTCAAACCAGTAACATTAGGAAAAAGCTTTTGCAGATATTTCTCAAATTTGCTATCCAAATTTATGCAAGAAGCAATTGCTTGTATCACTTCTTCATTTGTTAAATAATAGAATCTTGGAAAATTTTCGCGCATCTCTTGAACAAAACTGGATGTTTCGTTTGTTAAAGACATAATATCCTTTTCGATGTTTACGAAGCTTTCATAAACTTCAAAATCTTCATCTTCAAAGTTAAAGTTGCGATTTTTCAATTTATAGTGTAAATCATCAATTAACAAATTGCAGTGCATCGCACATCTATTCCACATTTTTAATGTATCTTTCAATCTTTCGTGGACTGATGGTATTTGCGATGAAGCGTATTCAAAAGATAACATATTTCCAAGCCTTTTTAACCTTTTTTCATTTCTCAAAAGGATCGTTAAAGACGAATCCATATTATAAATTGATTCCCTATAATGTAAAATATCTCTAGAAATTACATCAAAATATTTTGACGACATTAAATGACCAGTCAACACCAAGCCTTCGTCAATTTTAGCTTTAAGCTCTTCTACATTACTTAATAGTAGTAATGATAACCCTTTGTCGTTTATGTGAACATTATTAAATTGAAAAGAAGTTTCGTGCCATATATTTAAACTTTTGTCAAACTTTAATTTGATATTATCTTCTCCCATTGCATTTTCATATAACTTGTAAAATTTATTTAAATGAATCGTAACAATTTTATTAACATGAAGAAGACGAATGCTATGGCGAAAATTGAAACTTGCATTTCCCATAAGACTCTTCCTTTTAACAAATGTCTTTTTCCCTCTTTTTCCAAATTGATTTCCGCTAACATCCGCGTTTAATTTTTTATCGTCAATAAATTTTCTAATTTCATTCCAATGTTTCATTTTGAATACTTCGCTTTTTTGTAAGATCCTAGTTACTTTTAGAAAATCTATCATTTGCTGAGCATGATTATTGCACCAACTTATTATTTTTAACTTTGAATCGTTTAAATCAATAAATGCTTGTCTTGAGTCCTCGTAATTACGTTTTGCAAGTACATCAAGATCTGTTCCATCCGAGGAGGTGAAATTGAATGTATTAATGTATTGATCTTGATTATCAAAAATTACCTGTTTTTCCTGATCTAATATCATACTCATGTATTTTAATACCACATTTAAAAGCTTGTTAAAACGGAAGACAAGCTCCCATCTATCTTCACTTACCGGTCGACCGTAAGATATTTTCAAACGCATGCAAAGCATAATTTTTTCCTTGGCAGAATTCATTTTGGAACTAGCATGACGCAAAAAGTCTTTAAATTTATTTGCTTCACTAAAAGTTGCAAACGTTTCTCTAGAATCACGTTCCACTTTCTGCATAATTTCGATTGCTTCCTCCCTCGCTTGAAGCAAATTTAAATCTGCTACTCCACACTGTTCCTGCTCACTTTGAACTTGTTGCCTATCACAAAAAGTTAATTGTAGTTTTAACGCTCGTAATTCACGTCTGATGTCTGTAATAATGTCGTAGGCACTTGGCGCGACTTCAATTGAAAGTTCCGGCATAACATTCCATAACTCATCATATATTTTGATAATTTCTGGATATTCTAAAAAGTTTCCGGATATCACAGACAATGATTCATTATGTGTACATAGTTCGATTGGTGTATCGAAATTCATGTCCAAAATAGATCGTTCTTTTTGTATTTTCACCAAAAGGCTTTTGGTCAAGTCTTTAAATGCGAGAAATAAGTTATTTTTCAACCATGTTAAGCGATTTAAACACATGTTACTAATATCCATTATCATGGGATCGAGAAGTAATATGTATGACTTATATGTAAATGTTTTTTCTTTATTTTGAAGAAAATTTTGCCTTTGGTTTAAAACCTTTAATGATTGTTTTAGTTTTTTGATATTTAACTTTTCAAACAATATTAGATCTTGATCAAGAACAATTTCCGTCAACGTATGACATTTTCGATTGTACACATCAGTCAAAGAATTGTACATATTACTTAATACTTTGAAAAATGATTCTCTCTGCTTTACTAGCGTGAAATTATTTTTTAGCTTTGAAACCGGTAACAATTCTATACTGTTATTTGAAAATTCTTCAAGTTCCTGCTCGCTAAGTAACACATCAAATTTTTCCGTTTCAAAAGATTTTTTATCGCTCTCACCAAGCACATCAGCAAATTTTGGATATGTTTTTATGTTCTTAAATATAGAAGTGCTGGAAAGAAATTATGTTAAAAAACAAATTCACAAATTCAAATACTAATTGTAATGAAATTACTTACATTTGCAAAAACTCGTCAAAAATGTCTTGAAATGACTTATGAATACTTTTAAATGATGGTTTCAGTTCGAACATTACATTTCCTTTAAAATTTATTTTACCATATACATGTAGAGAAACTCGTTTAAAAGAAATACAATCAGTAGCATCTTCTTCTTCATTCGAACCAGTTGCAGACGTTCCCGCCTCCTCTTGTTCCTTTGTTTCATTACTTGTAATATTATTATCACTATGATGAATAACATCATCAAATTCATCTGGAAAAAATGAAGCAATCTGTGATTCTCTTGATATTATGAATTCTTCAACGCTAGCCTGTATATATGATTCAACTAATTTTATAAATCTTTTTAACAACGCTTGTAGATTTCGCCTTTGTGAAATATCAATTAAATTTACGTGTCCTAATATTGGAATATCATTTTCAACATAAATAGCTGTACAACACTGTAGCACAACTTCATTAATATTACCATTATATAGTTTAATGACCTCATGATGCTTTACTGTCATCTCTTGATGCGAATTGATGTACGCTTCTAGCGTATATCCATCTTTTGGCATGTCTTTAAGTGAAAAATGGGTTATAATGCTACGACATTGAAATAGAAGTTTGTGCACGTCAAAAATGCATTTATTAAAAATTGGTTTGAATATAAACAAATTATTTTTGATTTTATCGCCGGCACTTTTGAATTTATTGCTGCGAAAAAGTTTTTTCCAACCATCAAATATAATTCTAAGTCTAAACGTTAAAAAATAAGTTTTTTCTTTAATTTGACGAAACGTGTTATACTGTTGATACCATTCATCGTTGTTAGTGAATATTGGATCTTCACCATTTTGATAAAGTGTTACACCCGTATTACCTTTTATGAAGTAAATATCTTTCTCTTTGTTGATAGTCTCTTTCAATACGCGCCTTAGGACATATGGATTATAATACGGTTTCGTTTGACACAAGCAATATTCAAGTGTGCTCATATCACCAATAATACCTTTTTTGGACGAAGTTTTAGACATTTTTTTATTAGATTCAATGTCTGAAGCGTCTACAAATACTGTTGTTGTACTTTTCATTCGACGATGCAACAGGTGGTTTTCACGTTGCTTTGTATTAAGAACTAATTTTCCTGTTTTTTTAGCTGGTCTACGGACAGACATCTTCCCATGCCTTGAAAAGTTTGAGGATTGGATAATTTTAGTAATATCATGTTTAGTGGCTTTCACAGATGACTGACGTAGTCTTTTTGAAATATTATTTTGGTTACTATGTACAGATGGAAAATGGCTAGGAAAGTTAATTCTATTACTTAAATTTGGACTCTCAGGACTCATCGTTACTTCACTAGGCAAAACACTGTTCTTTTTGACAGCATTATTATCATTATCGATTTGATCCATAATTTTCTTTGCACGGAGTTTAGATTAAAAGAAACTCAAGAAAATTTTCGTACAAAATGAGGATAGTGATTCTATAATAGTAGTTTAATAATCTAAATGAGGAGTAAAATTTATATTTTAAATATATATATATATTTAAAATATAAATTTTACTCCTCATTTAGATTATTAAACTACTATTATAGAATCACTATCCTCATTTTGTACGAAAATTTTCTTGAGTTTCTTTTAATCTAAACTCCGTGCAAAGAAAATTATGGATCAAATCGATAATGATAATAATGCTGTCAAAAAGAACAGTGTTTTGCCTAGTGAAGTAACGATGAGTCCTGAGAGTCCAAATTTAAGTAATAGAATTAACTTTCCTAGCCATTTTCCATCTGTACATAGTAACCAAAATAATATTTCAAAAAGACTACGTCAGTCATCTGTGAAAGCCACTAAACATGATATTACTAAAATTATCCAATCCTCAAACTTTTCAAGGCATGGGAAGATGTCTGTCCGTAGACCAGCTAAAAAAACAGGAAAATTAGTTCTTAATACAAAGCAACGTGAAAACCACCTGTTGCATCGTCGAATGAAAAGTACAACAACAGTATTTGTAGACGCTTCAGACATTGAATCTAATAAAAAAATGTCTAAAACTTCGTCCAAAAAAGGTATTATTGGTGATATGAGCACACTTGAATATTGCTTGTGTCAAACGAAACCGTATTATAATCCATATGTCCTAAGGCGCGTATTGAAAGAGACTATCAACAAAGAGAAAGATATTTACTTCATAAAAGGTAATACGGGTGTAACACTTTATCAAAATGGTGAAGATCCAATATTCACTAACAACGATGAATGGTATCAACAGTATAACACGTTTCGTCAAATTAAAGAAAAAACTTATTTTTTAACGTTTAGACTTAGAATTATATTTGATGGTTGGAAAAAACTTTTTCGCAGCAATAAATTCAAAAGTGCCGGCGATAAAATCAAAAATAATTTGTTTATATTCAAACCAATTTTTAATAAATGCATTTTTGACGTGCACAAACTTCTATTTCAATGTCGTAGCATTATAACCCATTTTTCACTTAAAGACATGCCAAAAGATGGATATACGCTAGAAGCGTACATCAATTCGCATCAAGAGATGACAGTAAAGCATCATGAGGTCATTAAACTATATAATGGTAATATTAATGAAGTTGTGCTACAGTGTTGTACAGCTATTTATGTTGAAAATGATATTCCAATATTAGGACACGTAAATTTAATTGATATTTCACAAAGGCGAAATCTACAAGCGTTGTTAAAAAGATTTATAAAATTAGTTGAATCATATATACAGGCTAGCGTTGAAGAATTCATAATATCAAGAGAATCACAGATTGCTTCATTTTTTCCAGATGAATTTGATGATGTTATTCATCATAGTGATAATAATATTACAAGTAATGAAACAAAGGAACAAGAGGAGGCGGGAACGTCTGCAACTGGTTCGAATGAAGAAGAAGATGCTACTGATTGTATTTCTTTTAAACGAGTTTCTCTACATGTATATGGTAAAATAAATTTTAAAGGAAATGTAATGTTCGAACTGAAACCATCATTTAAAAGTATTCATAAGTCATTTCAAGACATTTTTGACGAGTTTTTGCAAATGTAAGTAATTTCATTACAATTAGTATTTGAATTTGTGAATTTGTTTTTTAACATAATTTCTTTCCAGCACTTCTATATTTAAGAACATAAAAACATATCCAAAATTTGCTGATGTGCTTGGTGAGAGCGATAAAAAATCTTTTGAAACGGAAAAATTTGATGTGTTACTTAGCGAGCAGGAACTTGAAGAATTTTCAAATAACAGTATAGAATTGTTACCGGTTTCAAAGCTAAAAAATAATTTCACGCTAGTAAAGCAGAGAGAATCATTTTTCAAAGTATTAAGTAATATGTACAATTCTTTGACTGATGTGTACAATCGAAAATGTCATACGTTGACGGAAATTGTTCTTGATCAAGATCTAATATTGTTTGAAAAGTTAAATATCAAAAAACTAAAACAATCATTAAAGGTTTTAAACCAAAGGCAAAATTTTCTTCAAAATAAAGAAAAAACATTTACATATAAGTCATACATATTACTTCTCGATCCCATGATAATGGATATTAGTAACATGTGTTTAAATCGCTTAACATGGTTGAAAAATAACTTATTTCTCGCATTTAAAGACTTGACCAAAAGCCTTTTGGTGAAAATACAAAAAGAACGATCTATTTTGGACATGAATTTCGATACACCAATCGAACTATGTACACATAATGAATCATTGTCTGTGATATCCGGAAACTTTTTAGAATATCCAGAAATTATCAAAATATATGATGAGTTATGGAATGTTATGCCGGAACTTTCAATTGAAGTCGCGCCAAGTGCCTACGACATTATTACAGACATCAGACGTGAATTACGAGCGTTAAAACTACAATTAACTTTTTGTGATAGGCAACAAGTTCAAAGTGAGCAGGAACAGTGTGGAGTAGCAGATTTAAATTTGCTTCAAGCGAGGGAGGAAGCAATCGAAATTATGCAGAAAGTGGAACGTGATTCTAGAGAAACGTTTGCAACTTTTAGTGAAGCAAATAAATTTAAAGACTTTTTGCGTCATGCTAGTTCCAAAATGAATTCTGCCAAGGAAAAAATTATGCTTTGCATGCGTTTGAAAATATCTTACGGTCGACCGGTAAGTGAAGATAGATGGGAGCTTGTCTTCCGTTTTAACAAGCTTTTAAATGTGGTATTAAAATACATGAGTATGATATTAGATCAGGAAAAACAGGTAATTTTTGATAATCAAGATCAATACATTAATACATTCAATTTCACCTCCTCGGATGGAACAGATCTTGATGTACTTGCAAAACGTAATTACGAGGACTCAAGACAAGCATTTATTGATTTAAACGATTCAAAGTTAAAAATAATAAGTTGGTGCAATAATCATGCTCAGCAAATGATAGATTTTCTAAAAGTAACTAGGATCTTACAAAAAAGCGAAGTATTCAAAATGAAACATTGGAATGAAATTAGAAAATTTATTGACGATAAAAAATTAAACGCGGATGTTAGCGGAAATCAATTTGGAAAAAGAGGGAAAAAGACATTTGTTAAAAGGAAGAGTCTTATGGGAAATGCAAGTTTCAATTTTCGCCATAGCATTCGTCTTCTTCATGTTAATAAAATTGTTACGATTCATTTAAATAAATTTTACAAGTTATATGAAAATGCAATGGGAGAAGATAATATCAAATTAAAGTTTGACAAAAGTTTAAATATATGGCACGAAACTTCTTTTCAATTTAATAATGTTCACATAAACGACAAAGGGTTATCATTACTACTATTAAGTAATGTAGAAGAGCTTAAAGCTAAAATTGACGAAGGCTTGGTGTTGACTGGTCATTTAATGTCGTCAAAATATTTTGATGTAATTTCTAGAGATATTTTACATTATAGGGAATCAATTTATAATATGGATTCGTCTTTAACGATCCTTTTGAGAAATGAAAAAAGGTTAAAAAGGCTTGGAAATATGTTATCTTTTGAATACGCTTCATCGCAAATACCATCAGTCCACGAAAGATTGAAAGATACATTAAAAATGTGGAATAGATGTGCGATGCACTGCAATTTGTTAATTGATGATTTACACTATAAATTGAAAAATCGCAACTTTAACTTTGAAGATGAAGATTTTGAAGTTTATGAAAGCTTCGTAAACATCGAAAAGGATATTATGTCTTTAACAAACGAAACATCCAGTTTTGTTCAAGAGATGCGCGAAAATTTTCCAAGATTCTATTATTTAACAAATGAAGAAGTGATACAAGCAATTGCTTCTTGCATAAATTTGGATAGCAAATTTGAGAAATATCTGCAAAAGCTTTTTCCTAATGTTACTGGTTTGAAACATGATTCTACCGATGATAATAATCCAATAATCTTAAGCATCGAGTCCAAACATGAAACGTTAGTACTAGATCGAGTACTAAGATTGCGACGAGAGGGTCTCAACATTTTTTCTACTCTTGACAAACAAATGAAATCATCTATTCGTGCTGAAGTGGCAAAATTAGGAAATTTAAGCCAAGCAGAACTATTTTCATTTGAGAAATTTCTCGTTACAGCATTATACGAAGACTTCGCTGATGTAAAGGCGAGTAATACAACAGCCCCGATACAAGTTATCATCGGTGTAATGAATGCTAAATTATTTTTAATGATTGAAAATGCATTTACAGATTTAGAAAATAATAAAAAAGATGCATTTGAAACTTTAATAGAGTATGTCGGAAGTCTCAAATTGCATCTAATGATTGCATTGCAAGATTTGTTATCTACACTTTCTGTCGCTGAATTTGGCATATCAAAGATAATAAGCAGTATCAGACGCCGCTTTGGCTTATTGCTGGAATGTTTGGTATACCATTTAAATTTTATAAAAATTTTGTCAGCCCAAGCAAGTGAAATATATGGTATAAATAGTTTTCTATATTACAACAAAGCGAAAACGTTCATCAAAAATGCAGATAGTGGTAATAAAGTTGAATGGAATATCACTTGCGGCTCAAACAGTGTTTCCTATGGCTACGAATTTACCGGAGATAAGGCATCGTCTCTTGTATTAGATAACAATAGTGAACGGGCAATGTGTCTAATTTTGCGTTCACTTGGATTGTGTAGCACGCATTTAATTACAGACAACGATTTAACATTGTCGTATAGCAAATTGTCGATAGAACAACTTAGTTTGTACCTAGGTACGGAATTCGTGGATTGGCATGCAAACTTAGGAACAGATCCAAATAGTACAAAACAACGTTTGATTGGATGCATGAAGACTGGAGGATTATTATTCTTAAATGGAATATCCAACTGTGCTCCAGCCGTTTTACAGATGATTGCTTCAATAGTTTCAATTATACAAAAGGCTCTTAACGGAAACAGTAGCTATTTTGACTTGCATGGTCATTTGGTAAAACCACTAAGTACATTCATTTTTATATCTACCACCTCAATACTAAAAAGGAAAGAATTAAGTCCAACTTTAAAAAGCCAATTTGCCACTTCTTATCTTGGTTTACCCGATAAAAACAAAGTATGTGAAATTCTATTTAACAGAGCTGGTTATAGTTTTTACAATTTGAATACAGGAAATGATGGTAGTAAGGATGTACATAATGATGAATGTTATAATTTAAAATTACAGAAAATTCGAGCAGATGTTCGTAGCACGATTCATGATGCGTCCAATAATGGTGACAATGGCGGCCATTGGTTTTTTAAAGTAAAAAATAAAATTGAGTCATTACTGTCTAGTTTAACAGTAGCTCTTAATGAACAAGTAAACGGCGCAACTGATATTGAATCAACTTTAGAGGTTCTTGAAAGGAAAATTGGCAATTTAAAGTTCGGTGATAAAGCCATACAAATATACAAAAGCATAGAAAGTTCAACTGCAGTAACAATAT
>LT649990.1:0-10780 GCA_900128395.1 Stramenopiles sp. TOSAG23-2
AAAAAGGAATAGTAATCATAACGGGCGACTTCGATATAGTGGAGGACGGTCTTCTAGTGGACGAGGCAATCGTAGTAGTAGTAGTAAAAATAATTCAGAAACATCAATATTTGAAGAGCGTGGAACGGCACAATATAAATCCCCAGAAGCATTCAAAACAATATTAGAAGAATGGGGTGAAAAAATTGATGTATGGGCATTTGGTGTGTTATTAAAACGTATGGTTAGTTTAAGACAACCATTTCATATGAGCAGAGGAGCAGATGGTGTTTCAATACGTGATATATTTAAAAAATTACCAACATGTGAATTGTTACCATTTGATCATTTCAACAATGATTTGATATATTATATACATCCAATGTTGAAAGATTTAATTGATTTATGTTTATCCATTAAACCAAATAAACGACCATCATTTGAAAATATTGTTGGCTTATTAGCTGGTATGTTAAAAGAAATCGAAAATGGTGGTGTAGCAAAACGTCACCATCAAAAAAATACAACTGATGATAATAATGATAAAATATTTGAATCAATAAATCCTGCATTTGGTATGTTAAGAACAGGAACTGATAAAGATCATTTGGAGAAAGGAAAAGCAAAATCGTTACGTAAAGTAAAAAGTAAACCTGTAATGAAGAAACGGCTGAAAGTACAACTGAATCGACCAAAAAGTAGAAGTGATGCACACCGAGTTGTTCATATTAAGAATACTGGTAATAGTAGTAGCACTGAAATGCAATCGTTTCAATCGAAATGATAATACCATATGTGTGTGTGTGTGTGTGTGTGTCAAAAAAAGTAGAAGTGAATGCACATCGAGTTGTTCGTATTAAGAATACTGGTAATAGTAGCAGCACTGAAATGGAATCGTTTCAATCGAAATGATAATAGCATATATATGTGTGTGTGTAGATCATCATGTACTGTATGTGTGTGTGTGTAGATCATCATGTACTGTATGTATGTGTGTGTGTGAGTGTGTGTAGATCATGTATGTATGTATGTATGTATGTGTGTGTGTGTGTAGATCATCATGTATGTACATGTAGTGTGTAGATCATCATGTATGTATGTGTGTGTGTGTGTGTGAGTGCGTGTTTGTGAAGGCTTTTCCTGAAGGCAAGGGAAACCCTCCTATCAAATTCTGGTAAAAACATTCTAAAATATAATAGTATTTCGTGTTAAATAGTACATTGTAAAAATTACCTGTTATTACTTGAAGAGGTAATTAGACTACCAAAAGACTAGAGGAAAAAGATCTAAAAAATGACATCTCAAAGAAGGGAAACCCTCCTATCTAATTCTGGTAAAAACATTCTAAAATGTAATAGTATTTCGTCTTAAATAATACATTGTAAAAATTACCTAGTTGTACTTAAAGAGGTAATTAGACTACCAAAAGACTAGAGGAAAAAGATCTAAAAAATGACATCTCAAAGAAGGGAAACCCTCCTATCAAATTCTGGTAAAAACATTCTAAAATGTAATAGTATTTCGTGTTAAATAATACATTGTACAAATTAGGCATATTGTACTTAAAGAGGTAATTAGACTACTAAAAGACTAGAGGAAAAAGATCTAAAAATGACATCTTTTTCATGTTAAAAACACATCATGTATAGTGGAAGTAGAAACAACAACAAAAAACAAAACAATTATTCGTGCTATATTTATTATTGGTGTATATGACATACATTATTGTATTTATATTTGTGTGTGAATGATACTTGACGTGTTTCGTTTCGTTGTGAAAAAATATAAAAAAAAATTTCTACATCATCATTAACATTTTAATTTTTTTTTTATTATTTTAACATTTCCATTTTTTTCATAGTTAGTTCAACATTTTTTTTGATCATAAGATATATAGATACAATGGGAAATAAAATATTAAAACGTAATAAGAAAAACAAAAGTTTTGAAACGCCAATAACCAATACCATCACGGCACATATTAATATACCGAAAAAGAACAAAACCATTACCAATACCACCGTGGAGCAACGTCAAAAATTACAATTACCAATACAATTAGCAAATGCACAACGTAATTTTATTAATCAAACAGGACAAATACCTGATAAAGTTGGTATTTTAGATTATTCCGACATGGTAGTACAGAAATTACCATTTTGGGGGAATCGATGGAAACGTGGATTTTTTACATTATGCAAGACGACGTTATATACCATGTCAATGAAAGGTAAAATATTACGATGTTACATATTAAATGGTTCATATTGCAAAGAAGGTGCACCACGTTTATCAAGTGTTGGTATACCAGTTGGTCGACCAACTATCTTATTATTTGAAGGTTTAAAAAAATTATCATTAAATAGTGTGGATATGTTGAAACAAATAAAAAAGAAGAAAAAAAAGAAAGGTAGTGAGGATGACGACGATGATGATGATATGAACAAAGATGAACATCATAATGATAAATTAATACCATTCTTAAGATTAAAAGCAATTAATCGACAAGAACATGATAGTTGGATTATGATATTAAAACAAATTGTAAATAAATCCATTATTCATCATGATAATAATAGTAACAATACCACATCAGAAAATGAAAGTAATACCACGGACAACAACAACAAGAACAATAGTAGTAGCACAAATAGTGAAAAAGAAGATACTTCAAATAATTATGTTCGTATTACTAGTCCTGTACGTAATAATGATACTATTAATCATAGTGGTGAAGCAAAAAAAGAATCAAATAATAATAATAATATGTCATCACCGGTTCCATTTAATAATGATGTAGGCAAGAAAACAACAAGTACTGATGCAAGTGGAATACATTCTCCATTACCAACAATACGACGACAACCATCATATGAAATTATTGATGAGAAAGATATTGAAAAAAGACGAAAACAATTAATTAATGATATTGCAAAACAATTACAAATAACATATAGCCATGCATTATCCTTATTACGTCAATTTAAATGGGATACGGTACGTTTATTATCACAAAATGTAGTAGTAAATAATAATAATAATAATAATAACAACAACAATAATGATATTACAACAAATGATAATAATAATATTATAGATGAGGATGAAGTTATTAAAGTAGTAGAAAATATTAATATTGATTGGTTAGTAGTAGATAAGCAACCAACGCAAAAAAAATCGAATGAAAATGAAGTAACCGTATCTGATACTACTACATCAACAATTATATCCAATGTAATTAATCAGATGATTGAACAAATTCAACAACAAGAAGAGGGAAATAATACAGCAAGGACAACAAATATTACTACTAATAGTAATAACAACAACAACAACAACGCATCGTTAAAATTAATGGATATTGATTTATCAACAACAGATGATCCAAATATACGTACTATCGAAACAAAAAGCAAAGTGGCAAAACTACTACTACTACCGTCGTCGGCACCAGTACCACCAATCGCTACTTGCCAAATATGTTTGGAAGAATCAAGTGAGAATATTAGTTTAGATTGTGGTCATTTCTTTTGTAAAGATTGTTGGATTGATTTTTTATCCAATTCTATTAATAGTGGTACAGCAGAATTATGGACAAAAGGCTCGCAATGTCCATATCATCAATGCAAAGAGCCAATACCGGAACGTTTTTATAAGGAAATGTTGTGTAAAAACGATGATTTAATACGTTTATATAATAAATATCAACAATATGCAACAAATAATTTTGTCGATAGTAATTTATTAGTACGTTGGTGCCCAGGAACAAATTGCAATCGTGCATTGTATTGTAAAAATTCATCCTATTTAGTACGTGATGTAACATGTGCTTGTGGTATCTCGTTTTGTTTTAGTTGTGGTCAAAGTCCACATAGCCCTGCATCATGTGATTGTGCAGCACGATGGAAAGAATTAGAATATACACGTAATAAGGAATTAATGGAGAAAAGTAACAATAAAAAAGGTAGAAAAAATAAAAAGAACAATAATCAGCATAATCATAATAATAATAATAATAATATTAATAATAATGGAGATGATGGGGATGTATTATGGCTTGCAAAAAATACACGCCCATGTCCAAAATGCAAAGTTCCAATACAAAAATATCATGGATGCAATCATATGACATGTCATAATCAACGATGTCAACATGAATTTTGTTGGGTATGTTTAGAAGATTGGAGTACTCATGGAAGCGCAACCGGTGGATATTATCGTTGTTTTGTAAATGATCCTGTGAAAACGAAAAATAAATTACGTAAATTACGTTATGAACAACATGATGCTAAAAATTCTGGTGCAAGAGAAAAATTATACAAACGTTGTGGAATATTACGATATAAAGCACAAACAGCATCTTACATGTTATTGGATTTTATTTATAACATTGATAAAAGTTTTGAACACGACGACGATGTTGTGAATAGTGATGATATTGATCGATCTTATCGTGATATGTTAATTGATGCATGTGATATGTTATCACGTTCATATTCTTTTTTAAATTGGGGTTATATTTTAAATTATGACCAATTAACAAAGTTAACGGAGGAAATTGAAAAGAAAGAAGCAAAGAAGAAGAAACATAAAAAAAAACGTGGTGATAGTACATACAATTCAGTTGCATCTGAAGTATTTCAAATGAAATTACGATTGATGGAAAAATCAGTCAGTACAATTTGGAAAATGGTCGAGCCATTACATCGTATTTATGCATCTTCCGTTGATAAAATGGATGATAATAATCATCATTATATGTCTTCTATGACGAATAGAAACGGTAAAAAAATGCATTCTTTTGCATCCATATCTGCAAGTGGTAAGAATAATAAAAACCAAACAACAAAAGCATTGTCATCGTCAACATCATCGCCACGAAAACAATCGTCCCATAAAAAACAATTAAGGACATTGTCTCCACCACCACCTGAAGATTTAATATTAAAACGTATGTTAAATATTCAAAATGAAATATATATGTGTTATGATCATTTATCTTCATGTCGACAATTTGCTACTATATGGCAACGAACAGATGAAGAAAACGATGAAATAATGAAGAAACAACAAGAAGATATTTATATAACAACTGCAGATGATAATAATAATAAATCTGGAACAAAAAGCATTAGTACACCTACGACAGCAACAACAACTACAACTACTGCTACAACTGATGAGAAAGCGGATGATGAAGAAAAAGTTGAAGATAAAATTGAAACAGAATTAAGAAGATTGGTAAATGATAGTCATGTAGATGATATATTTTACAAGTCTTTATTGCATCCAAAACAATATTCACATGGTCATAATACCACAATAAATAACAATATAGGTAGTAAATGGTCATGTTTATTATGTTCAAAATTAAATGGAACGTATGATAAATTTTGCCAAACATGTTTATCAAAACATGAACATGCATTATTAGAACAAGAAGTTATTATGTTTAAGTTGAAACATAATAAAAAGAAAAATGATAATGGCAATGCTGGAAAGAATACGAGTGGTGAAGACAACAATAATAAAAAATTGACATCTGTTGGTTCACGATGGAGACAATTTCAACAAGCTGAATTTCATAGCCGTTCACGACGTTCTTTAACACGTAGAGTTGGATTTAATCCAGATTTTGATAATAATAATAATAGTTGGAGACGTAGTCGTCGAGCATCATTTCGACCACCACCACCACCGCAATTAGAAGTAACCCCAGAACAGGAAAGTCAATTATTGCAATTACACGAGATGGGATTTACAAATCGAAATGAAGCACTTGGTGCATTGCGTGCAAATGATTTTAATTTAAATGGTGCAGTGGAATTGTTATTAGCATCTCAATTTGCTTGATATTGTATGGGGATGGTGGGTATGTGTGTTTTTGTGAGAGAGAAGTACATTTTTAAATTCGTTGCCGGGTCGCCTGGTCTGCCAGTCGTGCAGTCGTCTGCTGTGAGCTGTGAAATGCGAATTACATTTGGAAAGTGGAAAGTGAAAAGTGACATATATAGGAAAGTGCAGAGTATAGTAAAATATGTACTTACTATTTGTAACGATTTTGTTTTATTTTTGGATCCTGAAATTTTTAAAATGGTTTTTTCCCCATTAGTATACAAGCAAGTACAATATATTATCATAAATCAATTACCATTATTCCAATACTATCTAACTGTAAATATTAAATATCCGAAATGTATACTTTTCATATATGTTATCATACAATATGTATAGTATGAAGTATTCAAATCAAAATAACTAATTATTTGTATCAAACAAATCAATATTTCTAAGTATGTATTTTACCCTATGAGTCACTAGGGTAAAACAAGCCCATTGAGACGAGTATGAGTTTTGTGAAGTGGTGGAACACATTTCCAATTAGCAGGTATATAACAGGTGTAAATATTTACTCCCAATATATATATATATATACCCCTTTAACCATGTATATACTAGTATAGATTGATCGATCGACAAGAGAGACAACCAGAAAGACAAATGACAGATTGATCGATGACAAAGACAAAACAATAATTCTAGGAAAAAAGAAGTAAGTAAAATATCAATTAACAGCGTTTGTAGATTGACAGATTGATCGACGAGAAAGAGAAAGACAAAGTGATTTATCAAAACAAAAACAATAATTCTAAGAGAAAAAAAAGTAGATAAAATATCAATTAACAGCGTTTGTAGATTGACAGATTGATCGACGACAAAGACAAACACAATTGATTTATTAAAAACAAACACGAACGGAAATAATACTTCTAAGAAAAGATCAGATAAAATATCAATTAACAGAACGAACATTTCCAAATAGTTAAATATTTGATTGAACAAGGTGAAGCTGATCCTAATATTGCAAATAGTGATGGATGGAATGCATTACATTCTGCAGCATATTATAACAAAAAGGATACGGAGGTGATTGAGTTCTTATTAACTAATATGCCTCTTACTAGCATTAATAAGAAGGACCAGTACGGGGACACTCCCCTGGACAATGCATATGAATATAATAATGAAAGTCCAATTCAACAAAAGATCATTGATCTTATACGTTCAAAAGGTGGAAAACGTGCAAGTGAATAATTATAAAAATAAAACATAAAATATATACAATATAACAATATACAATATACAAGATATATAACATAAACACAACAATTCATTTTATATATATATACACACTTCTCGCACTATAAGATATGTTTTAGAATTATACACAACACATCTCAACACACCAACAGTCCAACACCAACGTTAATATTTTTAAAAAGAAATTAATATTATTAAAATTAGTGGTTTTTGTATTGAAATTTACCAAGAACATTATTCATCAAAACAGAGGAAAGGAATGTTTTCTTCTAGGTATCAATTCAACGTAAATGCTATCAATCAAAAACACTTACATATATGTATATTTTCATGATATAAACAGTTGAAATCCATATCATACAAATGAAACTGTTAAAGTTCAATTTATTATTTCAAATATTCAAAATTGTAATAAAAACTTCAATATTTTTTCTTCAATATTATATAATTTAACAGCAGCACGCGTATTTTAAATATGAAAGTTGTTATGAGTTACAAGAGCAAAGCATATTCACATTAATAAGCTATTAATAAACACAGCATATGAATCATTATTGAGATAGATGTAATACCTGATTAATACATTTTCACCAAAATATGTTATATATTTTGGTGATTTTGAACGAAAATTAAACAAGCCGTTCCACTTAAAAATAGTATTAGTAAATTATTATAAAGAAACAAAATCTATACGATGGGTCTCGTCGATGAATACGGGATATGGAAAATGAAAGAGATTCTAGAGGGAATGATAGAAACGATTAATACAAAAACGGTTAGGATGAGTTTTACATACGTGTAAACATAGAAATGCTTTATAAAATAGAAAAATTTGATAAATTATGATATATATGATCTTTTAAATTTAAACATGCAGAAATGCATTTTATAAATCTCTCAAAAACTATCTTTTAAATGATCTTAATATATATATCCACTTCTTCATATCATGTCCGTTCCATCATCTTCCTCCTCCGCCTCCTCATCATCACTACTAGAAGAATCCCATGTATTCATATCAACATGTTCTTCATCTTTTTCTTCATCTTCATTGCATTTACTTTCGTGTTTTGATACAATCAACTTCTTTCCATTACCATTTCCATCATTACCCATAATATGTATTGATTGATCTACTACATCATCATCATCATCATCCCAACTGTTTCTATCAACAAGCCAGATGCCATTCGTATTGTTTGTCGTTTGTTCTTCATCTTCCTCTTCCTCGTCACTTAAAATCAATTCACTATGATCCATCATACCAATATCAAATTTACTTTCATCATCGATTGTATTACTTCTATTCTCGTCATTGGGATTCACGTCGTCATTCCATGATGCACTTGAACTCATTCCTAAACGTTTTAATTGTTCTTGTTTGGTTTTAGCTACAATAAATGAGTCTTCATCATCGCTACTACTATCATCACCACTATCGTTATCACGTGTCAATGCATGTACCGGTGTAGTACAATCTACATTTACAACATTGTTATCATCATCTTCATCCAAACAATCATCGTCATTATTATACTTTGTTTCAATATGCAATGATATATGTTTCTTTCTCTTTCCGTTTTCTATTGCAACATTGTTTACTAATTTTGCCATTGTATTTGGACTTTTATTTGTTTTCATATTTAATAATGTTTTTCTAGCTAAACTTCTTCGTCTTCTACCATTACGTTTCGGCGGTGGCGGTGGTGGTTGTTGTTCTTCTTCTTCCTTTTGTTGATGTTGTTGTTGTTCAGATGATTGTATCACATCCTTGGTTTTCTTATCAATTTCCAATTGCAATTGTTTTAAACACATTTCAGATTGTAATTTTAAATGTTCTAAATCTTTATTTAATAATTCATGTTGCATATCCTCCTCCTCGTTGGTATCCGTCATTTTACCTTCATATGTAGTAGTCGTGTTGTCATGAATACCTTGTTCCTCTTCTATATCATCTTGTTCTTGTTCTTCTACTTCTACTTCTGCTTTCTCTCCATAATCGAGTTTCAATACCATATAATCATCGTCTAAATCTAAACAATGTTGCACTGTATTTAAATCATTATCATTATAATCCACCATGCCATTGTCATAATCACCACCACCACTACTACTACTACTAGAAGATGATGATGATGATGTTGTTGATTTACTTGAATTTGTTGTTACATTTGTATTGGTTGGACTTGTAAAATGCATATTATTTGTATTATTATCATCGTTCATACTAGTATTGCTTAAATCACTATTTGGTGAATGTGATATCGTAGATTCAGATAATGTTGATTGTTCCATATTTGGATTTTTAATGATTGATGTATTCTTTGATATTATATTTGATTTCTCATGACTATTACTATTATTATTATTATTTACTGATGAGGTGAATGTTCTTATTGGCATTTCACGTGGATATAAAGATAAACCATTATCAATTAAACGTTGTTGTTCCGCTTCTGCTATACGATCCATATGTGTTTTTAACCATTTAGATAATACACGTGTCCATTTTCTAAATTCACCATGTGTTTTTGCACGTAATATAAAATAACGTTCACGTGTTTGTATGGAAAATTGATAATTATTTTTATAAATATTACTTTTTTTACCAATCTTCGTCTTCTTCTGACCTTGTTTATTTATTTTTTCAAGAAGATGATTCTGTTTTTTACGTTTTGATGTTTTAAAATTGTATTGTTCATCATCAAAACATATATATACAATGTCTTCCAAACGAAATCCACCTTTTGGACTTCTACTTTTACTTGTTTTTTTATTTTTGTAATATAATAATTGACAACTTCTTGGATCTAACCAAAAATAACGTGTGTTCCAAGAAGATAACGATGATAAAATAGATGTATTATTACGTTTTAATTTTTCTAAATATCCTTCCATTTCTATTGGTTCCGGTCTGTATATATATATATATATATATATATATGGTTTATGTATTATGTAATGTAGGAATGTTGTTTTGTCAGAATATGCAAATGTTTTTGGTTTGTTATGTAATGTATGTATTGTTTTTTATGGTAGTGGATAAATATGTATGTTGATGTCTATACTTACAATACCGTTGTATGATGTACATTTCCAGAGGTACTTTTTGCAGTTATTGATGTGGATGCACTGCTGGTATTAATGATTTTTGGTATGGAATCTGGTATCGTTCGTTTTGGTATTGCTAACATTGTTTTATCAATTTATATATTTTATATGTTGGATATAATATTATTGTTCTTTTTTTTCAATATGGTAAGCTATGTAAATATTTGTTTTTCTTCTCCGGTAGATAAATTTTATGTATGTATATATATTAATTATTTTAAATTAACCTAAACGTTGGAAAAATGTAAAAATGTAAAAATTGTTAATGATTTCAAAATCCAAATTTTTATTTTTTTGTCCTCTTACTTGTATATTAATTAATTTTGTTAAAAAAAAATTGTAACACACGGATACGTGATAGTATTATGTAATATGTAAATGTTGTCTTATATATATACCACCATTTGCACATCACATCACATCACATCACTCACTCCACATCACTCCACTTCAGCTGTTTTCTTCTCTCCTCTGACAACAAATATTATAACGGTCGTCGCTCAGGTCGTCGATTCATCATTAACATGGACATACGCAGTGCTACCCTCTAAAACATGCAAAAAATGTACACTTAACACTATTCACTATG
>LT649991.1:0-10780 GCA_900128395.1 Stramenopiles sp. TOSAG23-2
AAAAATTAAATGGGGTTCACGAGTCTGCGATACTGAATATTATGGAGATGAAAATGCTGAACTCAATAGTATATTAGAATATTACTTAAGCAAGCATTTGCAAGCAAATTTTTTGATCCCAATCGGTGGTTTAAAATTGATTCAAAATGTTAGAAAGATGACAAATAATCGATTTATGTGGCTATTGGGAGATAAAGCATATACGCAAGAATGTGAATTTGGAGGTTTAAATGATCCACACATTGCATTTCATGGTAGTTTTAGTTTCATGGCAAATTTTCATGCAATAAAACTATATATTGAAAAAATGTGCAAGGGTTTTTCCTATTTAACTGATAAATTAGAAGGTTTTAAATGTGCTGCATTAGTCGTTGGTACACCGGAAGATATACATCGACGTTTGGAATTTCAATGGTATGATACCATGTCCGATTATAATCCGGAAGATTTTTCAAATTTACAAAGATCCATTAAACAAGAAAATCTCAACCCATCCTTAAAAACAGCATTGTGTACCACTAGATTGGCACATTGGGATCCCGATGTATTCTTGAAGTTCAAGCGTGTTTTAATTGATAAGACCCCATATGCTTCAGAAAAAGAGCAAGTTGATATATATCGGGATGCATATGAAGTATGGGATTGTTATTACCCATTACAAAAAGAGAAAGATGTAGCATTTGAAATTGGCAGGTTAATGATGGGATTGAGACGGTATGATGAAGGTATTAAATTTTTCGTAAATTCGAATAAATTATGTGGTGAACATCATGTAACATGGTACAATATTGGTATATGTCGAAGTTATGTTGGTGAATATGAGGCTAGTTTGAATGCATTTGATAAATCTTTAGAAATGAAACCTGATTATCAGGATGCTGTTCGATGGAGGGCAAGAGTAGTTGAAACAGCGGAGAAGAAAGATTTAGAGGAGGAAGAAAATGATAATAATACAAGCAATGAACAAGAAGTAGATGTAAGCGACGTGAACGTTGATGAAGTTGTAAAGGAGTTAGAAAGAGAAGCGGAAAATGCAACAAGAAGTAACAATAGTATCAATGAGGATGATATAAGTCAATTGCCTGGATCGTTACAACGAATACATGTGGATAATAATAGTAATGATGATAATAGTATGCCCAGTAGTAATGTTTTGAGAGTTTAAAAATTAATACATGATGCATATATGATATGTGAATCTTACGAAGTACGAGTATAATATTTAATTTAAAAATTCATTTTAATTAAAATACTTCAGTATATTTTAAAATTTAATTTACACCACATAAAAAAAATATTTACGAACGTGTACATATATTAAATATATATATATATATATATATATATTGATTTTATCCATCATCATCAGGTAGCTGTTGTACGCCTCGTACCCGATAGTCACGTATTTCGTACGAATAATACCAACAGGTACAATATAACAAAATGGAGTGTACACACACATATAATGTATATAAACCTTTAACATATTGAAAAATATGCTGGACGATATATTCGACTACCTCTGTTTCGAAATAACAATATCTCACCACCATTATCAATATATTCATACAATAAATACATGGAACAAAAGGACATACCAATATTCTGCCCGGTACCAATACTTCTGCAACCAGATGTAATATAACCAATTTCCTGGAACATTGGTATTGAATCATCTTTAACTCCACGTTTTTCTTCAATACCATTGTTTTTCAATATATGTGCAAGAAGATCTTTTCCCTCATTTGATATTATTGATGGCAATGATATTAAACCACCGAATGCAGGCACACCTCGCCTACATGAGCGTATACAAACTTTTAAAAAGTATAGATTGTTCACATTTCTATTTGATAATTGTGATGATAATAGATTGGATTGGATACATCGCTTTTTACATTGTATGCTTTTAGGATGAAACATTTCACTTCCTTGACCATCATCAACTAACATTATATTATCTTCATTTTTACTATTAACAATATCTCGTATAACAATAATATCATTATTATTTAATTTTACGTTACCAAGTAACATCGATTTTTTGTTATTATTACTATTATTATTATTGTTACCAGAATAATCAAGCCATGATGGCGTGCATAGTAGACGTTGTCGTAACCTATGAAAGTTTATACGATGTTTTTTAATTTTCTTTTTTTGTTGCAAATCTAGCAATTTACACACATCTTCCATGTATTGTTTACCAGCATTTGTATCTGGATAATCGTATGGAAAAAAACATTTATTGCATTCAACATAAATATTATAAATATCTTCGATCCCTACAGGAATAATATTTAACATGATAAATTTGTTCCAAAATACATTACACCATTGACTAGGTAAAATGAAAATCCAACTTCCAGTTTTATTATTTGCCTTGTCGCTTGAAAATTTTGTTGACTTGTGTTTTTTTAAATCACCTTTTAATGCAACAATACATGGTATATTTGGAATATTTAATTCTTCCTTATTAGTTGTATTTGTACTACATGACAACATATTATTTACAATATGATCGGATGAATATGTTTGTATTGAATTTTCATAATGTTCCTGATCAAAAATAGTAGTACTAGTACTAGTAGTAGCATTTTTAGACTTAGTTTGGAATTTATCAATAATATAATTAACAAACCTCGGATCTTGTAAATTCAACGATAAATATGTCTCATCCTTCCTATTATTATGAATATGTGTTGTAATATCGTTATCATCATTCTTATTTGATATGCCAAAAAAATTATTCATACAAGTTTCATTGAATATATTTTCACGTCCATGAAAATGAAATATTGAAAATTTATCATTTAAATTATAATACGATATAGAGGAATTTTCGTTGTTCATGTTATAAATATTTAAATTATTTTCCACTTGCTTTGCAATAGATGGATGAACAAATAACCAAATAACATTTAAATGAAATAATATATCTATTGTACCAATTAATCCATTGGGATATTTTTCGTATGTGTACATTAATTTATTTGACAAGAAGGTAGAATTATTACACATATTATGTACATGTTCTGCTGTCCATGATGATTTTTCTAAATTATTTGTTTCCAATCCATTACTGTTATCTATTAATGGAAATACTTGTTTTAATAGCAAAGAAATATTTTCATAAGATGTATTCTTTATTTCATACATTGTAAAGTAGGATGCATCATGTATGGTACAATTATTTAAAAAAGCACGTCTTGTAGCTTCAAAACCAATATCATTTCGTTTCATTGGTATCATATGTTGCCATTGGTTGCGCATATGAAAACGTTTAGAATGCCATACATGTGTATGTAAACGTTTAGCATCTGTAGTATCTACTATTTTGTCAGTGGTATTTCTATTTAATGTGTTCGGCTTGCGCCTCATTTTTCTATTTATTTTTTTATTTTTAGAATCTTCACAGTTCTTACTTGATTGTTTAACATGGCGTCGTCTATGGCTAGTAGTGCGCCTTCTAAGATGCCTAGGCAACGGATTATTGTCCTTCTGCCATAACGGATTTAAAAAATTTGTTATATTCCTTTTATTTACGTTTGAATTATTACTATCACCATTCTTTATTTGATATTTTTGTTTAAGTATTTGTTCTAAATTGAAAATGTCCCTTGATCTATTACTAGCAAATTTCAATGCATTGATCTCTTCATTTTGTATTGCATTTGAGTCATTCATGTTTGTATATATATTTACTTTACTACTACTACTACTACTACTACTACTATTGAATATATATATGCAAGTACTACTACTAGTAGTGAATATACATACATATATATATATATATATATATATAATATATGAAGGAATAAATATCTCTATCTATCTGTATCTACCATATATACTGTTTGCAATATCTAGACTATTACAGATATTATTTATTAATTAGTCTATTATTACAGGTATCATCACACCATATGTTCGCACACACACCAGCCAAACACCACCACAACATTTTTTTCGCAAAATTAGTAGCTACACACCAATGGACATAATGAGTAAAAAGATATCTTTTTTCAACAACGACGCGAAAATGATGTGGTAAAAAGCTAAAAGCAATCTTAAATCTGTACTACTTGACTCGTCCAACCTTCAACTATAGAAATGTAGATATAAATCAATGAGATGGAAAGTAGAAAATACCTATCTATTATAAACGGATAGAAAAAAAAAACAAATACGACGAATATTACGGAGATAAATATTATTACAAAATAATAATTTTTATATATATAGTGTTGAAATATAACTAAAAATATATACACACAAAAAAAAAATATAAAAAAAAATTAATAATGCAAAGCTTTGAAACACCATTAACCAAATTATTAAATTTAAAAGTTCCAATTATGTGCGCTGGTATGGGGGGGATTACAGGCGCGGATTTAGTTGCCGCTGTTTCGAATGCAGGTGGCATTGGTACAGTTGGTGCCATTAATTTAGACCCACAAGGGTTACGGGAAGTAATTGCTGATATCAAATCACAATTAAAACCTGGACCAGGTTTAAATGGCACAATGCCTTTTGGTATTGATCTTGCTTTACCACAAGTCGGAGGAAACGCTAGAGCAACAAATCATGATTATACCAACGGGAACTTGAATGAATTAGTTGACATCATGGCAGAAGAAAAAGTTGATCTTTTTGTATGTGCTGTAGGAATACCACCACAATGGGCAGTTGATAAATTGCATGCAGTTGGTACAAAAGTCATGAACATGGTTGGACGAGTATACCATGCAGAAAAAGCGTTGAAATTAGGAGTTGATATAATATGTGCTCAAGGTACCGAAGCAGGTGCTCATACGGGAGATGTTTCAACACTTGTCTTAACACCACAAGTTGCTGATGTCTGTAAGAAAGCTGGTGTAGTGTGTGTTGCAGCTGGTGGTATATATGATGGACGTGGAGTAGCAGCATCATTAGTTCTTGGTGCTCATGGTGTATGGGTTGGCACACGATTTCTTGCAACACCAGAAGCAAATGTAACTCCTTACTATAAACAACAAATGCTTGAATCAACTTCAAATGATACAAGACGTATTGAAATTTATACTGGCCGTCCATTACGAGTGAAAAAAGATGCGTTCAACGAAGATTGGGCAAATCGTCGTGAAGAGCTAGATAAATTACTAGCTAAAGGTATTGTTGTTGCTGAAAAGTCCGTTAAAGATAAGTCTGGTGCACCTTATGAAGCAAGGTTGAGAATGCGCGCAGCATTAGGGGACAAGAAAGTAAGAACAGGTTCATGGCAAGATATACGTTCCGTCCAGGATCCAAAAGCAGATTTTAATGTTGCATTTGGTCAAGCAGCAGGTGCAATTCATGAAATTAAACCAGCTGCAGAAATTGTTGAAGAATTAATGAATGGTTTGATGAATTCATTTAAACAAGTTCAAAGTCATATGTAAAAACTGGTTTAAAGAAGATTTAATCTGCTTTGGAAAAAAATTTTAAAGAGAGAGAGAAGGAATAAAAAGGATTTTTTACTCTTACGTATTTTTTTGCGAAGCCGTATTATAATAAATCATTATTTAAAGAAGAATATCATTATTTTAAAAAAATAAAATATTTTTTTTTTTACATTTTTTCACTTTTTTCATTTTCTTATCCTCACACACATCATTGTACAATTTTTTCTTCTACTTCTTCATTAAATTCGTTGCTAAAGCTTTTTCCATATCTTGCACACCTTGTGCAGCAGCTTTCTTATTTGCAGCACTTGAATTGCCACCCATTAAAACTTGTTGATATTCTTTAATAGCAACTTCATATTTATTTTGGTATTTCAAAACTTGTGCCAATAAAAGACGAACTTCAGAACTCGTTTCACCACCAGCTGCTAATGATCTACGTAAAACTTGTTCTGCTTGTTCAAACCTTCCATTGTCAGCATATGCTGTACCAACTTCATGTAACAAACCTGGATCCATCAAATTTAATTTTAAAGCTTGTCTAACAGATTGATCAGCCTCTGTATTTCTGATTGGGTTTGATTTTAAACAAACCAATGCTAAATGTCCCCACACCAATGGATTTTTATTGTCAACAATATTTGCCTCAGCAAGTGCTTCTTCAGATTCTTGCATATTACCAAGTTTCATACAAGCCTTACCAACACCTAACCATACCGATGCAGATGGCATACGTTTACAACATCTTAAATAAACTTCCCTTGCAGAACCATGATATTGTCGCTCGCCTAAATAAAGCTTACCTAACCGTAAATAGACTTGAACCAAACCAGTCAAATTAGACACAGGCTCCGTCGTTTGAGCTTCAAGTAAAGGAAGTGCAGTTTGGTAAGCATTTCTAGCATCTATCTTACTCCCACGCATAAATTTCAAATGACCCAACAAGGCCCATGCTTCTGGACATTTTTCTTCAAGCTCAATAGCAGCTTCTAACGCTTTTTGTGCACTATCTAAATCATCCATGCACATGTATGTTAAACCGCATAACCACATATGTCTAATTCGTTGTTCTCGTGTCATCTTCATTGCTGTCCATGCCAATGAATCATTCATTCCATTATCATCATCAGCAATACCACCTTCCGTACCTGCAGCAGCAGCTAATCTTAACGCGACAACAGATTGCGTAGTTAAACTACTTTTTAATAAATATTCAATAGCTTCATGATATAAATCGATTTCTTGCTTTCCGGAAGACGTTGCTTCCAACATAGCTTTCCCTGCTTTTCTAGTTTGCCCATTCATATTGAAACATAATGCTTGTAATGTAAATGCAAGATTTGATTCAGGTGTTGGATTTTCATTTTCCGTAGTTGCAGCTTTAAACATGACGATAGATTGTTTAACTTCCGAAGTTCCTTCTGCCAATAAACTACCTTGAAGTAACAATGCTGGAGCAGGGCGAACTGTAATACCACCTTCCTCCATTTTACCCTCAGGATCAGGAAGAGAAAGGGCAACAGCTTCACTGCAACATTCTCGTGCTTTTGCCATATCTCCACGACGACAACAATACATAGCATATGCTAACCATGGATCTGCACCACCACCAGAAACAGCACGTACATAACGGCGTTTTGCAGCATCTTCCGATGCAGCTACGTAGTCTTGGTAATTTTTTGCCGCTCTTCCAAATTCATCATTTAATTCTGCTTCAAGCGCAAGCGATGCCATGCGATCTAAAACAGCTTTTGTATTTCCACCTGCGCCAATTATTTCACGTTCACTTTCCGAAACATTATTAGACGAGTCACCTACTGGTGCACCTTCTGCATTTTGAAATGCCATATTGATAACTTTCATAACTTCTTCCATTAAATACGAATATAAATCAGTCATAAATTTATCATGTTCTAACGAACCATTTGTTAAAGCTGATTTAGATGGAAACCGTTCTTTTACAAGTCTAGATACAGCACGTTTTAATCTTTGTCTAAAATCATGATATTTTCCACCGGTATTCAATTGATATAATAATTGACGTCTTCGTTCCTCACGACTGGAATCATTGTTTGAACTAGGCCTAGATCCAAATAAACGTGTAATCTCATCTGCAATAGTTGCAACAACGGATGAAATTTCTTCTCGAAAAATTTCAGTAGCTTTCTTCCCTGGTTTTGCATCTGGAATTGCTCTAGGTGCAATGAAATCTTTTGGAAATAGTTCCGGTTCTGGTGGTGGCGGTGGCAATGTTACAATTGCTTCATCTACTTGTAAATATAAGAATAAAAGTGGCGATGGTTTTGGTCTATTATATTCCACCATAGCTTCTTCTTCACCTTCGGAATCTAAATCTTCCGTATTTGGTGGCGGTGCTTTGCCTAATTTATCTCCTAATGGGAAACGTCCTCCGAAATAGGATACTCCTGCTTCTTTTAAAAAAGCAATTTCAGCAAATGTTGTCATTTCTACTGATCGTGTATTGCTCCATTCTGCGTCTTCCACACCTTCAGGTGCTTTGCGTTTAATTGATACTTCCCATACAGGAGAGCTATCATCTTGCATTAAGCTTTCAATACCTTCTTTTGGAATAAATGTTTTCATTAATGTAATTGGTTCATCAGGTTTGCTCCATTGCAGTTCTGGTGCAACTTCAGGTTTTACGGTAGTACTAGCTGTTTCTGCTTCTTTCTTTTCTTCTTCTGCATTTTTTTCTTCCTCACCTTCTATTGCATCTTCATTAGTTGTAGTAGCACTTGGTTTATATAATTTCCCCCCACCAATAGATGATGTTTCATTGCTTCCAGCACAAGGTGCATTGCAAGCAATTGTAAACTCTTCATTTTCCCATGAATTACCTTCTGTATCATTTAAATTCCATGCTGTTGCAACACTTTCAGCACGTTCACCATTTTCATCTGTTAAATAAACACTACTTGTCAATGCAGTGAATGTTCGTCCACCACGACAAAATTGCAAAAGTGTATCATCTGCTACAACTTTTACAGTTACAGTTGGTGAAGATTTTAATGCAGGCTCTCCTTCTTCACCATCTTCACCAACAGGTTTAGATAATGTTAAAGGCATGGAACACTCTACGCCACCTGGATATTGTAAGACTCTTTGTATACTATTTTCCGTTCCATCCAATTTTACACCGTTCCATTTTTCTTCCCCAAATATCGCAGTACCAACAAGTGTATCAGCACTTGGATCACGTGCTGTACCTTTGTAAACTTCGATAATAATCTTTGTATTTACCAAAGCAGAAAGATGTTCAGCCGTACATGGAATAGATTTAGAACGTGTTGGAATGCTACCATTATCAGCTACAGGATAGTCAACGGTAGCGTTTGATAACATACTATTACCTTCAGTTTCACCAAGTTCTTTCAATACAACTTCCCATGCAGCTGCAGCAGCATTATCAGCATCATCTGGATTTTCAGCCATGGCTTGTTTAACGGCATCTGGCATTACATTTGCAACATTTGTCCATGCCCATGCTTCAGCATTACTAGATGTTCCTTCGCCTTCCCCCCCTTCTGCTTCTGCATCCTCGGTTGATGCTTTTTTATTTTCAGGTGGCCAAAACGTAAATTTTTCTGCCGTATTAGTGTTTTCTTCATCTTCACCTCCTCCTTCATTTCCTCCTGACCAACCAACTGCCTTTCCAAACGCTGAACTTTGTATCCATGAATCATCGTTTGCTTTTGTTACAATTCGACCCCACAATGGCAACGATATATTTTCATCATTATCAATACTTAATGTATTTATTGAAAAGTTAGTTATGGACATATTGATACTACCATTTGCTGGTGTTGGTGTTTCTTTAACTTCTGCATTTTCTTGTGCAACTACTTCTTCCTCCTCGGACATATTATTGAATAAATGATCTATCTATATTTATATATACGTATATATGTATTCCTTGATTAATTGATACTAATCAGAGAAGTTTAAATGTATTAAATAAGAATTAAAAAAAGAAGAAGTGTTATTTCTATATACTTTTTATCTTGTCAATGTTGCTTTCTCTTTCCGGTTATTATTACTATTTTCTAATTAATTTGTTGATGATATATGTTTTTTAATTGTGTTGTAATGGTATGTACCTGTAAATTATTGAGATGATGTAGTTTATTTTCTAACCGAAGCAACGAGTTAGTACCTGATACGGATTGTAAAAACGGTTGGCCTAGTGCCTAGTGTTGTGTCTATGTTAATTAGATATAGCAGGTGAATAGCTTTATACCGTATTATAAAATAAATAATCACTTGGTTTATTACCAGGTAATCAAACTGATTCCATTTCTGTTGATCTCGATTCTATCATTTTAAACATAACTTCATTATCTATTTCCAATTGCTTAATTTGTTCCTTTAATTGTACTTCATGTATTTTATAGTTTGTGATTTCCTTTTTTAATTTCAACACCGTTTGATTTGTAGCGTTGCATATAGTAGTATATTTAGAATCTACAAATGATGGTGACAATGCAAACTGATTGGTTTACTGATGTGATTAAATGATTTACCATCAATATTTATTTGAAAATTTGTTTGATACAAATGACAGGATTTTGCAATCACTGCACTGTGATATTCATTTGCTGTGTTATGTCTGTATATCCTCCATGTTGTATTTCCATGGTGGATAAATATCAATCGCTCTTGGTACAACTCTTTTTCTTTTTTGTTGGGCATGTGCAGTATTGCAATTCATGTAATTGCAACTCTTTTTCTTTTTTGTTGGGCATGTGCAGTATTGCAATTCATGTAATTGCTTTTGCACCAACATATATTGCATGAAATTTTTCTTATATGTAATGGGACAACAGCAGTATCATGCCGCCATGACATGGATGAATTAACTTGATTGTTTGAAAGACACAAAAAATTGGTAACAATTGAAGGGCAAGGTGATGAGCAAGGTGATTGTACTATGGCTAAATTCATTACTATTCTCCATGTATCAAAATGTGATTACATTAATATGCCATGGATACCATCAGCATTGGCATTGTTGGAGTATTTTGCAAAGCATATGGTAATGAATGGACAACAAGAACCTGTATATACCCAGTTGTATACATCATTGAAGGAAGTGGGAAGATGATCAGTTGGATTGTGGCATCTTGGTGATTTGACCACATTCAATAATAATAATAATTTGACCACATTCAATAATTAAATTCTATTTGCAGCATGCAACGGCAGGGGAAACATTGAAATTATTGACATACATTATAATACATTAGAATTGAGAAAGGACAATGCATTGTCTTTCGAGGTGATTTTATTCATGCTGGTGCACCATATAAAAGGGAAAACGAGCATGTACACTTGCA